>PVJH01020115.1:0-41359 GCA_004026705.1 Nesogale talazaci | reverse complement strand
AACATCAAAATTTCAACCCAAAGGCCTGTCTTTATCACAGGAAATAACTGTTCTTACTACAGTTTTTATTCTTCAGAAGACTTCTAAATTGCCCCCTTCTTTTAAAAAAATTGCAACAGTTAATAAGCTACATCATTCAGATTCCACTTTTTGTCACTTTTGATGGAATCTTCACTTCTCTACTTCATGCTTTGGACTTATCTCTATTGGAATAACCACTTACTGAAATGTTTCATAAAACTTTAACTTTGACTTGGTTGTAGGTCAAGAGCAGCGTTTTCTTGGGTTTACATTTATTCTTGCCATTTGTATGATCTCAGAAAAGACCACTGATGAAAAGTTAATTTCACAGGGTCCCCATTTGTTACAGAGAAGAACTGTGATCCATAGGGTGTTCTTGACTGTGTCCTTTATAGAGGAAGTTGTCCAGGATTTCATTTTGTGGTACACTGGGTGAGTTCTAACTCCCAATCTTCAATTGGTAACCACATGAGATAGTTAAGGTTTATTGTGCTAACCTGGCCAATAAATATATGTGGGATAAATTGAAGGGCAGAGAGGTAAATGGTTCATGAGCCTCCCCTTTCTGGTTCTCTTGTCTCTTGCTCTCTGAAGGTCTGAGGAGTGTGTGGCTGCCTTAGTTCTTGCCCTGAGCTGGCAAAACTCACTTCCTGTGAAACCTCCCTGAAGAGAAGCCACATGGACTTACCCTAATGCAGCCTGTTGCAGCCCTGGGTGCTGATGAAACTGCATGGAGACCTCTGCCAGTGCTGAGATACCTACACCACCACTGTATTCAAAGATTTTTCTACCCACTGGCCTATGATCTTCCTGCAATTGGCATCATTGTGGTCTTGTGTTGGTTTGTTTTAAAATCATTCTAATGGGGGTTCATCCAACTCATCACAATCCATACATCCATCCATTATATGACAAGCACATTTGTATATTTGTTGCCCTCAAGCCATGTTCTTTATACTTCAGCCCTTGGTATTAGCTCCTCTTATGTCCCTGCCTCCCTGCTACCCCCTACTTCAGAAACTTTTGACAACTTATAAATTATCATTATTTTGTATCTTGCATTGTCCCGTGTCTCCCATCACCCACTTCCCTCTTGTCCATACCTCAGGGAGGAGGTTATATGTAGATCCTTATAATCGGTTCCCCCTTTCTATTCCAACTTCCCTCCACCCTCCCACTATTGCCACTCTCACCACTGAACCTGAAGAGATCATCTGTCCTGGATACACCACGTTTCTGATTCCTATCTGCATTAGTGTACATTCTCTGGTCTAGCCGGATATGTAAGGTAGAATTGGGATCATTATCCTCCCAAAATTTGGAGGAAGTATTTAAGAGTTAAAGTTGCATATTTCATTGTTGCTACACTGTACTTTGGCTCAACTCCTCCCCATGACCCTACTGTAAGGGGATGTTGCTTCACCTTCAGATGGGCTTTGGGTCCCCAATCAGTACTCCTCTTCATTTAAAATGATATGATTTTTAGTTCTTTGATGCCTGATAACTGATCCCTTTGACACCTCGTGGTCACACAGGCTAGTGTGCTTCTGTCATGTGGGCTTCGTTGCTTCTGAACTAGATGGCCACTTGCTTACTTTCAAGCCTTTAAGACCCAAGATACTACATCTTTTAAGAGGCAGGCACATCAGATTTCTTCATCACTTTTGCTCATGCACACATTTGTTGTAGGTGATTGAGTCAGGAAGGTGAGCATCATGGAATGCCAATGTAATAAAACAAAGTGTTCTTGCATTGAGAAAGTATTTTAATACAGGTTCCATATCCATCTGCTGCCTTAATACTAACCCTATAAGTATATGCATATTTCCCCATCATGATATAGAAATATATTTACCTATCATATGCCTGTATTTAAACCTCTATAAATGCCCTTTGTCTCCCAGTTCTTTCCTCTATTTTACTTTACTTTCCTCTTGTCTCACTACATGTTCACCTTTGTTTGAGTAATTTGAGTAATTTCTTTCTGTTACATTACTCTTGATCAATCCTGATTAGGCCTCCCACACCCATCTTGTCACTGATTTTGGATCACTTGTTGTTCCCTTATCCCTGGGTTAGTCAACACCACCTCCCTATCTCCCATGTTCCCCCGGAACCATCAACCCCATTGTTTACTCCTCCAGCCCATCTTATCTAGATAGACTTGTAGAGATAATAAGTACAAAAAGACACACACCAGGCATCACAAGATGAAGCGAAAAAAGAAAACAAAACAATGACAACAAAAGTAATGTTCAGAAAATATATAAATAAGTAAAAAAAATAAAAATAATAATAACAAAATGGAAACCTGTAAAGAGTTCAAGGGCTGTTCTTTGACTTCCAAAAGTGTCCCCCCAGTTAAGTCCAGTGGGGTGCCACACCCTGGCTCCAGTACATCATTGACACTCCCTCGGGAACTCCATTCTTTGTTCCCCCTGCTGCTCTGTTGCACACCCTTAGTGTTTTGCCATGGTGTGGTGGCGTCAGACTGGGTTCGATCTCTGCCCTTTTTCTCCTTGTTGTTCCTGTAGGGCCATGGGTCAGCAAGGGATGCTGTGTTTCATAGTGGGACTGGCCAGATGGTCCGTTCTGTGCATTGGCTGTTCTGAGTGGGGATATTGACCTCAAGGCTCGGTGGGCCAGGATGCACTCTACTCTCTCTTCTTCCCCCTTCATTTGCTCTTGTGTGCTCTGATCAGACTTGGCCCTTTCCCCAAGCTGCAGCTTCAGTGCCTCCAAAGCAAACACCCCCGGGGGGGGGGGGGGGGGGAGGAGCAACAGTCCATGTAGTTGGGATTGGGGCTGGACCCTCAGACCCCTCCACTGGCTCCCCACTCTATGCTGTCACATTGCATTCACATCCTGGAACATTGGGCTTAAGTTTGGTCCCTCTTTCCCGTTGGAGATAGAAAAAATATACTCCCCGTGGGTGGGTTAGTGCTCTATTCCCCCACTACACAGCTCCATCTTCCCTGCCACACCCCTTCAGTTGGCTACTATATGTAGCCCTGGATTTGGTCTTGCCCCTGCCATACTACCTGGACCTCACCACAGGAATTTCTGTATACAGTCACCTTTACCCTATGTCTGTAGGGGAGGGGAGTTGTGTGAGTTTAAAGAGAACTTCGTAGATCGGTGTTGAACATATGGGCTAAGTCGGATTTATGAATTTGAACTGGATGGGGTTGGGATGTTTTCTGAATGTACATTTACTCTTTGTATAAAACTCTTTATATATATGTATATGTATATACACACACACACATATATATATACACATGTATATGAGCTTCTGTGGGTTTCTTTATCTAGTTTACCCAGACTAATACACCAAATATAAATCATTCTTGCCACCCAGGCACTTAAGTGATTCACAAACACACATGCACACACTCAATATAATAGAATTGATTCTGACTCATATTAACATGATAGGACAGAACAGAACTGGCCTATAGAGTTTCCAAATTGATAACGCTTTACTGTATCAAAAGCCTCATCTTTCTACTAGAGAGCGATGGACGGCTTTGAATTGCTGACCTGGTCATTAGCATCCCAACTCAGTATGCCAGTACACTGTTGAGCTCAATCTGCCCATCACATCGAAGGCATATGAAGAGCTTATATGAAGTCCTGAGTTTGGAAACACTTGCACTAAAGGACTCTGCTATAAAACTGAAAACCATCCCATGTTCATCACATTTCTTCCTTGCCTCTAAATGGACAGACACAAGAGAAACAAAAACCTTACTTGGTCTAATTCCTATCTGGGAAGTTCAAAGTACCAATGGAACAATCAACTTCACTTTTTCTTTCATTCAGTAAATAGGGGAATAAGCTTCACAAATTAAACTCATATCTTTCCATTTGATAAGAAGTATCAATTTGGGTGCAAAGATTTGCTTTAAGTCTTAGAACCCAACACTTAAAACTCTAAACAAATTCTGCTTACTCTGAACCAGTTTCTCGATCCAAACCACGAGCGTATCGAAGGTTATAAAGCTTTGGAGTGCTGCTCCAGTGTAAACAGTTATTAACATTGACTCAATCCTTTTCCGAACTATGCGTGTTGGAGGAGCCCTAGCACCTATCTGCTCTGTTGCTTGCTCCATTGTGTCTCTCTTGATAATCTCCTTCTCCATCTACCCTCCATAATTAACAACAACTGAATTTTTCAAACACTGATTGGTTTCATAGGAATAGAGAAAGAGGGAAAGAGGCTTATTTACAAATATATCACAATTGAAAGAAAATGTCTTGGGTATGATGTCTGTTATTATTGCTTAAGACAGGAGAAAGATGGAAAGAAAGCTTCATTACTGCCTAAGCCAATTTGACTCTCACAAAGCTAATTAAATATGTTTCAAGTATATAAAATATATCATCCCCAGATAACAGCATACTGCTAAGTTCTTCATCTTATTAAAAGCTTGCATTAATGCTCCTTCAACATAAATTTTGTACCCAGACAGGTACAATTTGAGAAGCTGCACAATAGAAATGACCTAAATTAGGGTGACAGAGGCAAAAGACAGATCACCAGTGCCTGTCTTCACAAGAAGAAGAATGACAATTCCATTTTCCATTATTGCCCAATTCTAATGTGCTAGCATTATCTTCCAGGCAAAGCTCCTTCCTCATCTCCTAGGCTTCCCTGGAGCTTTCCACTGGGATCAGGGTCTTTACAATCTACAGGAGAAAACCTAAACTCCCAGAATTAGAATGTCTATACTGAACAGTCTTAAAAGACCCTCCAAACCTTATATTTTTCCAAATAAATGAGGTTCAGATAAGGGATATATCTGAGACTGTAGCTGTTGGTATGCATTAAAATATTTTGAAAGAACAGAAGATAGATAAGTTAGAGGTTCCCCATGTGACCATGACCCATAAATAAAATTTTTAAACTTTAAAAGTAATCATGTAATCCTATCTATTGATTTGAAGATTCTCATAATTTCTATTGCCTCCTTGATTGTCCCAAAGGTCCACTCTGGTTCATAACACGATCCTAGTTGTTGACAATCTCTCCAATAGCGTGTTCTCTCTGGCCTAAATTTTCCTTTGGGGTGTTAAGTATTCCTTCCCCACAAGTTCAACTATGAAATCAAAGCTGATGAGTGGCGATATAACTTGCTATAACTTCTACACTAACTAGTTACTAAGAATTTACCATATTAACCTTACAATAAGCTCTCCTCACATAATTCTCATGCATTTTTATACTTTCCTCCATTTTTGACTAAAGCAAAGGCAAAATTCTTTCGGGAAACTGATGTTCAAAGTGCCCACGCTCATGTTTGTTACTTCCCTATGATTATTGGCTTAGTGATAGAATTCTTACTTTCCATATGGAGACTAGAGTTAGGTCCAAGCCAATGTACCTTGTGTTGCAATCACCACACATGTGTCACTGGGTGCTTGCCTGTGGCTTTGATGGTAAATGGGTTTCAGTGGAGTTTCTAGACCAACAATGAACAAACCAATGACATACTTGAGAAATTCAGCAAGCAAGAAGCTGATGCTTCACAAGGGTCTGGTCAAGGGGTCATGCATGGCTAGGTTCTGTTGTTCATGAAGTCTACATGAGAAGTGTCAGGTTAGGTTGGATTCTCTAGAGAAGCAAAACCAGTACCACTTGTATGTGTTCTATGTAGCAAGATGTGTATGCCAAGAAATGTCTTACACAGTTGTAGAAATAATAAGTACAGTCTGGTTCTAGTCAGGTTTCTCATGACTCATAGAAACTGATGAAGAGGAAGTGAAATGATGAAGCAGAGGCAGTGGGGCGTGCAAGCTGGGAGATTCAGGGGGTCACATTAATTCTAAATTGGCTGAATGAAACCACCATCAGTGATACACTGAAGCTCCTAGGATAAGAAGGAGATGCAACAGGATAGCCAGGAAGCAGATGGGAGGTTTAGCGCCAGCAAAAAGAAAAGAAGCAAGGCTGAGCCCCGGTGGCGTAGTGGTTGTGCGCGGGACTGCGGCCCGCGGAGGTTCAATTCCGGCAGTGGGACTGGGCCTCCTACTCCCACCACCGGAGAGCAGTGATGCCCCCCCCACCCCCAAAAAAGAAAAGAACCAAAGAGAATTTGACTCTGCTTGCTCTCTTTTATACAAAAGGCCACATCAAAGGGGCTACAATCAGATTGTTAGGTTGGCCTCCACTTACTTCAACCCAAGAATATCTAGCATATTTGTCGGACCATAAGACACACTCCCCACCAAAAAGAGTGTGGGGAAATGAGGGTGCGTCTTATGGTCTGATATTGTGTTACCCCAGAACATTTGTTTATTATCCCATGTGCCGACTTACTGTCTGATGCTGTTTTAATGCTGTGAATTGTTGTGTGTTCTGGGGAAATCCAGGCCCCTGGAGTCTCCATGTCAGTCAGGTCACATGATTGGCACAGCACATGTCTCCCCTCATTTGTTAATGAAAGTGATAATGGTTCTTAACACCACTATTGAGTTTTATGCTGTTAAATTATTAACATAATTTGCTTTATTTTAATAAATGTTTTAGTATCCTGGTACTATTTGGTTCAGAATATTTTATTCGGGCTCTAAAAACTGGGTGCATCTTATGGTCAGGTGCATCTTATGGTCCAAAAAATACAGGAGTTTGCATAATATCTAACCATAAAATGGGCACTCACTTACATTAACAACCACAAAAATAAACTTCTGGCGTAAGGATTTAGAACTCGTTTGCTGCCTCGGTCTATCTGTCAACATATAGTGTACATGCGGACAGACTGTGTCTCAAACTCGTGGGCAGCCCTGAGACTACTGGGACAGTAGCACATGCATCCAGTTTCATCAACCATTTCATGGTGTCCTGTTCATCTATGATTGAGTCAGACACTCAAGACACTTCCCCAATGTTGGCAAACTCAAAACAATTAATATGTTTTATGGAAAACAATGATAACCACGGATTCTCCCAGGGAAATATTTAATTTTCCACAAATTTCCCATGTCCCATTCTGATTTCACTGGACTCTGACTCAAAATACATGCTGTCTTCACATCCCTGCTGCCTCCTGGGAAACCTGAACAACTCCTGAGGAAGAATGGGCTTTGCCTCACCAGTGGAGAGAAACTCTTCCTGACCCCCTTCACACAGAAGCAGTATGGGAGCCCCCTATGCCCTGTCGTGAGGCCCTTCTAGGCCTCTTTGGGGGCTTCTGCTTCACTACACAGGCCCATGAGATTATTTCTTTTGCTGCTGTGCTATCCAGACTCCTGCTACCCAAGGACCAATGTGATTTCCTCCACACTACCCACCAGGGGTGATATGCTACCTAAAGCACACTCAGACCTCTCTGCCTTTCACCAGCAAGTGTTGGAGGTCTTTCACAGTAGACAAACCTCCTGTGCAGAGGCATTCTGTCGGCGACCTCCTGCAAAAACATGAGCTATTTCTCTCCAAGGACCATGCAGCACACTAGTTCTGAGTCTTCTGGGGTGTAGCTCTCGTCTTGATCTAGGGGGTTTTCGGTGCAGGGACCTCAGAGCCACAGGATGCACAGGATGTCCGTTCCAGACTCTTCTTGATCAGTGAGGTTTCACCACACATCTATAGGATGGGATTGTTCCTAATATAAACATAACAGGAAGACAAAACTCCCTAATCTTCTATATGGACGACAAGTGCTCGGTCATATTGAATAGATTTTCAAGTCTCTATTTGCATAATAAATATGCAAGATTGTGAGAGCTATAAGACCATGACTATAAAGGCCATATAAAAACCATTCATTATACTGCAAGTTCATATTAGAAGCAGGTGACAAGTTTTAAAATACAATTAGTGGGGGAAAAAATACAATTAGTGGCCAGACTCTGACCTAAAACAATGCCTCCATGATCTCTTGGTTGTGGGACAAATACATTAAAGGCAATATAGTGTAGTGATGAAGAATGCAGCATGTGGAATGAGGCAGCCTGAGCAAAAGATGCCATTATGTTGCTTGTATGTAGGCAAGTTACTTGTCTTTCCTATACCTCAAATGACTATAAAATGAGAAGTACGGAAGTTTTAGGGAAATTACGAACATTAGATAAGCTAATACTTGAGAAGCACTTATAATGGAGCATAGGCTATAGAAAGAACTATTTAGTCTTGGTATATCAGGAGCCCTGGTGACAGAGTGGATTATGAATTGGGCTGCTAACCAAAAGATCAGTAGTTTGAACCGATCAGTTGCTCCACAGGCAGAAGATGAGATGTTCTGCTCCTGTTAACATACATAGCCTCAGAGACCCACAGGGCAGTTCCACTCCACTCTAGGTGGTTACTGAGTCAGAATTAACTCAATGGCAGTTAGTGGGCTTTTTTTGTATGTTTGTTTGGAGTTTGCTGTTACTCTAGTTGAAGCTGAAAGACAGTGATTTATCAGAAGGAAGTAACATATTTTGCTTTAAATGTTATCGAATGATGCTTTACCTAGTCCTATAAACCTTCTCTTAAAAACAGGCAAACAAAAATACCAATTCAAGGAGCATATGGTATCACCAAAGCTTCGCTACCTAATATTGAGAAGAAACATCTTCAAAAATACGTTTTTTTCAGTCACAAGAATGTAGAGTATACAGGTTCCTCTGATTATAAATGTACCGTCACTCTATCCCAACCAATTTGTTGCCCTTATTCTCTTTCATGTATCCCAAATAGAGGCAACATTTCAATACTTTGTTTTAAAATTATGACTTTGCTTTTAATGGGTGCAATAGGAAATTAACCCAGGCACAAAACCACTCTTCAACGAAAGCAGTTGTGGTGCATGGGAGTTCGTCGGGACTTGCACTGCTCTCCTCAACCGAGGACCCAGAACATTCCTGGGAAAATGCTCATGGACACTGTAAAGGTTCTGTAGAGTTGACATGGGATTGATGCTGTGACAGCTTTCCCAAACCTTATAAACTGTCAGCTCAACTATAGTCAAAGATGAGTCTTGACTTTGATAAAGCTTTTTTACCAACAACAACAAAAATATTGCAGAGAAGAGGGGAGTAAGGATCAAAAAACACTTCACTGTCATCCCAAGGGCACTTCTATTGACAGAATAATGCTCCTTATTTTAGGATCCTTCCCTTGAAGGTAGAAAAGAAAGAGAGCGAGAGAGATATGTCTTCTAGAACAATGTCTTGGCTCCGCATCTCCTTCAGATTCATTAAAGGGCCAGTGGAAGGCTGACTCTGCATACATTTACACTCTGTGTGAAACACTTCAGTTGAAATTCAATTGTGACTGAATGCTTCAGACCAGACACAATTTTAACATTCTGTGCTACTGGAGTGGGAAGACCAAATAACTATTTCAAATTCACATTTCCCTTGTCCAATTGATCGAGGCACTCCCCCCTCGGCACCCCCATGCTGCAATACTGTAACTTTCCAATTCATTTTCACTGGGAAAGTCTAAACATGAAGCAATAGTCTGTTCTACCAGTCACTGTGGCTCCCCTAAGGGTATTTTGGTGTTGAAGCAAGTCACTGAGTAGTAGATTGATAGCTTTTTGTCTTCCGAAGCTCATTGACTAAGAAAATAATGCACATAAAGGCAGCCTATTCCAACAATATCCCAAGGGGGAAATAGTCTATTGCCACCCACTTTTAGTGATGGGGATAGGGAGAGTTAAAGATTAAAACACCTTGAGGTCTACAGAGAGTAACATGCCAACACTATATGTATGATGAAAAAAGGGTTTTTTTTAAATCTTGCAAACTGTGCCTGCTTTAAAAACAAAAGAGAAGACATTCACTGTCACTTTTGATTAGAAGAGAGTTGGGAAAAGATATACTAGGAATATACATTTTGCTAAATTTGTACCTTGCTTTCCTAAATGAATAGCCAAAACAGCACAGGCATCAAAATGACAATTTGTCATATAGTGAACACAACCTACAACTGATCCATATGTCCAGGGACTGTCAAAAATATGTACTGAAAAGAGCACTTTTAAAGTCTTCCCCAGAATTATTAGATGGAATTTTTTATCTTCACAGGATTACAACCAAGTGCTTATTTCAATAGAGTAATATTATAAAGTGAAGGATAAGCATGTTCCTAACCATAGCCTCGTTGATAAATATTTTTATTCTACCCTGGATAAAAGGAGTATCAATAGGGGGAAAGGAATCAAAAATCACAGAATGATATTTCTGTTTACAATTTTATAAACCCAGCTCTGCTTTCCTTTTAGGACTAAGAGATGCAGCTGTGAAACCTCCTTTACACCCTTTGTCTGGTTTTATTTTAAATTGCTTCCTTCCTTCTATATATGTATTTCTTTTAAAAAACATTTAAAAAGTTTCATTCATGTATCTAGTGACAAAAGTCTACATTACTGAGCTTAAAATGACAATAATAGCAGAAAGTAAACAACACTGACTAGGCAGGGGGATAGAAACAATTCCCTTGATCAGATGATGTGGTTTTAAACAATCTTTGTCTTAGATATAAATATCTCTATGGCTATTCCATTACTGCATTTGTACTAATTTTTCAGCTTAGGATTATGAGACTGACATCCTGTCTACTGCGCTAAGAAGGCACACTTGTTTTTAAAAGATAGCAATAGACTAGGTTTATTCATTGCTACTTTTATCATTTAACATGTATTTTAACATTTGCTTCTCTTCCGAACACATCATTCGAATCGATGGAGAAAAGATCACTGAACCCATTTGGTAAATCAGGACAGTAGGGTCCTAAAACTGAGGCAAGGACATGAGGTAAACATGATCATTTAGTCAATCAACACTCATACGCTATCTCTTTGAAGTTCATATTGGACCATGACTGTGAATAATAAGCTCTTCCTCTTGACAACAAATTCCCTGGAGAGGAGAAACACTTAACCAAGTATGTTGCTAACCTAAACTAGAGAAGTTTGAGTTAACCCAGAGAAAAAAGGCCTAATTATCTATTTTTTAAAAAATCAGCTATTGAGATGTTATTCTGAGACACACAGGGTCTCTGTGAATCAATTTGACAGCAGTTGTTTCTATCACCTAACCTCTTTCTCATATCCCTGGGTGGTACAGATGGCTAACTGGTCGCTGATCAGCTGAGACGATGATGGCTCAAACCCAGTCAGAGGTGCCTCCAAGGAAACCGTGGTGATGTGCTTCTGAGAGGCCACGGCCTTAAAACTCCAGTGGAGTGCCATTCCACTCTGCTCTGCTCTCTCATGAATAACTGGCATGGCTTCACAACTGTTAATTAAGTTCCTGGTATTACAAATGGTTTGTGCTAATCTACTATACTAAGATATGGCAGTTTGAACCAACCTGGCAGTGCCAGAGAAGAAAGGCCTGGCAATCTGCTTCTACAAAGATGACAGACAAAAAAGCCCTTGGAGCAATTGTACTCTGTAACATATCACATTACCAGGAAATGGAATCGGATTTGGGCTTTTAGAGGTGATTATTATTGTTTTAAAAATCATTTCCTATATTAAACTCTTACTATTTAAATACAAATGATGATGCTGTTTTATCTGACTAGATCCTGACTAATAAAGGCAGCCTAACAGAACAAAGAGCCAATTATTCTTATATGTTGCTCTTAGGTGTCAAAAGGCATCAAAACAAATCCCTGCTTTCGGTCTGGCAGTCTGATCTTCTTAACCATTGTCCCTGAACAGAACTAGCTCTGAGACACTCAAATGGCGGCCCCCACTCCTCAAGCTATACATTAACAGTATCCAGTTTATATAGGAACAACCAAAGACAGCTTCCCAACAGAATAATCAAAACTTTAACTTCCCATATTGTTTCCAGAAAATAACTCAGTAAACTCAAAGGACATATCTGACTTCTGTCTAGCCAAAAAAGTAACAATACCATGAGGCACAAGTCAAACAAGCTTCCACTTTCCATCTTATGATTTGTTCCTCTAGTACCCCACTCCTGAGGTACCATAATGTGTTAGTCCGGGTAGACTAGAGGAACAAATGAAAGGACACACATATAGGTATAAGGAAAGGGTTTATATACAAAAGAAATGTGACACTAAGAAGGCATCCCAATCCAGTCCAGTGCAAAGTCATAAGTCCAATATTAACCCATATGCCCACAGTCAGTCTATAAAGTCTGCTTCCAACTTAGGAAGTCACAGGTCAGTGGGTGCAGAATTCTGGCACCGGCAGGGGTCTCCCCGTGGCTCTTCGCTTCCAGGGCTCAGGTCCATCAACAGCATGCCACTCCAGCTTCAGAGGTCTGTCTTCATCAGGGCAAAGCCGTGTGGTCTCTCCGCTGGCTCCTCCAACTTCTCGGAGGCTGCATCTTGTGTTGCCTGTGGTTAATCATCTCTGAAACTAACTCCCAACAACTAGGGAAGATAGCTTCTCATCTTCATGAGGGAAATACCGCGAGATTTCCCAGGAGTCTCAGGTGAAAGCCATGCCCACACAGAGGCCTCATCAGCTATTCAATGGCTTTCTCCAGATTAACAGGCCAGACTCCAGCCCTACATTTCAATTATAAAATTAAAATAAGAACATGACTGCCACACTGAGTAAGATGTCCTTTTCGAAGGATTTATCTCCCTTGGTACCATGATAACTGTACTTGAGATGAAGTTTCACCCACCTGGTTTCTGAGGAGTCTGGCTGTACATTTTCCATGACACATTTGTTTGTTCCTTTGGCAGTCCATGGTATTTTCACTACACATCACCAGCACCATAATTCAAATGCATTAATTCTTCTCTGGTATTCCTTTTTCAATGGCCAGCTCTTTTTTTTTTTTAAGTATATTGAGATGAAGTTTTCTTTCAATTCTTTTTTTTTAACATGCATAGGAGATGAAATAAAATACTATGGCTTGGGTCAGGTATACCTTAGGCCTAAAAATAAACTCCTTGCTTCTCAATACTCTACAGAGATCTTGTGCAACTTACCTAATGCAGTGGGTTATTTGATCTCCTAACTGCTGCTTCCATGAGAATTGATTGTGAATGCAAGCAAGATTAAAGCCCTTGACAACTTCGATCTTTTCTCTGTTTTTCATGACATTATCTGTTACTACATTTAAAGAATTTGATTTCTCTTTACATTGAATTGCAATCTACAATGAAGGCTACTGTCCATCTTCACCAGCAAGGACTTCAAGCCTTCCTGGTTTTCAGCAAGTACAGTTGGGATATGTGCATAGTGGAGGTTGTTAATAAGCTTTCCTCCCATCTAGATGCTAAGTTTTCCATATAATCAAGTCTCTCTGGCTATTTGTTGAGCATATGGATTGAATAACTATGGTGACAGGATATCACCTCGACACACACCTTTCTTCATTTCTTTTTTTTTTTGGCATCACTGCTCTCTGGTGGTGGGAGTAGGAGGCCCAGCCCCACTGCTGGAATTGAACCTCCGTCCCAGTGGGCCGCAGTCCCACACACAACCACTACGCCACCGGGGCTCAGCCCTCCTTTCTTGATTTTAAACCATGAAATACCCCCTTGTTCTCTTCAAGCTACTGGTTTTGGTCAAAGTCCAGCTTCCACATGAGCACAATGAAATGTGTAAGAATTTGCATTCCTCTGATAGCTAGTCATAGTATGTTAAGACCCACATAGCTGAAACCCTTTGCACAGTTAATAAAACATAAATCAACATGCGGGAGCCTCTGCTTTGAGCCAAGATCCATCTGATATTAGCAATGAAATGCCTTTTCCATGTCCTCGTCTGAATTCAGCTTGAATTTCTGCCAACTTCTTGTCTATCTACTGTGGCAATTGTTGTAAATGATTTTCATCAAAATTTTACTTGCATTTTATATAAATGATATGCTTCTATAACTTAAGGATTTGATGTGTCACCTCTATGAAATGCATATAGTTATAGATCTTTTATAGTCAGGTGCCTAGGTAGCTGTTTACCAAATTTCCTGGCATAGACAAGTGTGTGCTTCCAATGCTTCATTAGGTTGTTGAAATATTTCTATTGGTTTCCCATCAATCCCTGGAGCTTTTGTTTTAGCTAATGCCATCAGTGCAGCTTTCATGCCTTCCATACCACAGGTTCCTAATTCTATGGCTCAATATAAACCAGTCATTGTTTGTTCCAGTGACTCTTTCTAGTCCTTTCACTTTCTTCGGATGCTTCTTTAACAAGACTTTGTTTGCAGAACATTTCAATTTTGCAACCCAAGGCTTGGATGTTTTCTTTAGGTTTTTTTAGTTTTATAAACATGCTGAGTTTTTTCTTACTTTTTGGTTTTCTAAATCCAGAACTTGCATATTTCATTATAATATCATACTTTGCCTTCTCAAACTGCCCATAGAAAGTTTTACGTTCAACTCTTTTGCTTCCTCACTTCCTCCATTTGCTTTGGCTGCTCTCTGATTACAGCAAGCTTCAGAATCTCTTCTTAAATGCAATTTGATCATTTCTCACTTGCTTGCTTGCTTTGTAGTTTCTTTTCTTTCTAAGAGAGCATTTATCTAATACTTTCTTCATAGATGATGCTCTTGATGTCGTCTCAAAGAACTTCAAATCTTATGTTGTTAGTGTCCAAAGAGTCAAATCTATCCATGAGATAGTTTTGAAATTCAGGTGGAATATATTCAAGGCTGTGTACCTGTTCTAATTTTTTCAACTTCAACATGAACTTACATCTAACCAATTGATGGTCAATTATGTCAGTCTCTTGCCTTGTTTTAACTGCTGACATATTGAACTTCTCCATTATCTCTTCCCATAGATTTGGTTATTTTGATTCCAGCACATTACTGCTGAGGAAGTGAGCATATATTTATGGTGTTGAAAAAAGGTCTTTGAAATGAAAAAATTGTTGGTCTTAAAAAATTCTTTCATGTGATTCCTATCACCATGCCCATGTCTTCCAACTATTGTTCTTTCCTCTTTGTTTCCAACATTCCCATTCTGATCACTAGCAATTATCAATTGATCTTGACTGTCTGATCAGTTTCAGACTGAAGAAGTTGGTAGAACTCTTAATATCTTTATCACCAGATTTAGTGGTTGGTGTGTAAATTTGACTCTCTGTTATATTGATTTTATTTTCTCATGTAAATATAGACATTATCTGATGACAAGCAGTATTGTGCTTCAGGATAGACCTTGAAATGTTTTTTGTAAGAGTAAATGTCATGCATCTTTCTTGAGTTGTAATTCCTGGTATAGTAAACCATATCATTATCTAATTCAAAATGGCCCACACCAGTCCATTATGAACCCCCTTTCATCTTTTATGCATTTTAATTTTGCTGGATTCATACTCTAAACATTTCATGTTCCATGTTCCATTATTGATGAATATTTAAAGTTTTTCTTCTCTTTTCCATCCATGTCCCAAAAGCAAATGATGGTCCCCCAAACTTTACTTTATCCACATCATTATGGTTGACTCTGAATTAAGAATGCAGCTCTTTTCAAGTGTTCATACAGACAATAACTTATTCACAGAAAGGTGCTAAGGATAGCCATAATGGGTAAGTGATACATACAGCATTCCTTTCCAGGAACATTTTAGAGAAGGAAGCCTCTCTATCACTGAAACTAGCATGTTCGCACTGTATGCCATTCATGTTCATGTATGTTCTTTCTGCTTACTCCCAACACTGTAAAGTAACTGCATCCAGTGGAACAAAGCAAACGGTAGTATGTGTGTGTGTGTGTGTGTGTGAACTAGTAACAGTAGTGTGAGTATGTTATACCTTTAAACCTGGGCCAAGTACAGAAAGAAAGCCAAATATCATTTACTGTTTCTAAGCTTCAGGTTGGTTTATATTTTTTAATGCTTTAACTAACATTCTAAAGGTTTCAAGAGGTACGTGATACTTGGAAAAGAACTCATTCTAACAAAATAATATTCTGATGAGTTAAGTGTAAATGAATCAGAAACATATGAACTGTATTTCCCTTAAAACACACAAGGATTTTTAAAAGTTAATGGGAAAAGTGCTGGCAACTCACATTTAGAGTTTTTATTGAAACCAGGATATTTGAATAAACATTAGACTTTCAGCTAACTCAATCTGAAAGAGTTCACCAATCCTTAATTATAACAGTGCTTTCCATGATGAGGAAGCATGTCACATTCCAGTTTCAGACAGAAAGCTTTACTTGGCAGACTTGCTTCTAACTTCAAGAAAGCTCTTTAGTCATAGCGTGGCAGCCAATTGAGATATTAAGACAGACGGTGACGTTTTAAACTCAGTCTAGAGAGTACCATGAGAAAATAACTACCAACTGGAAAAAATTTTCAAAGTAGATGAGTGCATTTTGAAAGGAAGTTACAGCTGGACACATAACTTAGAAAGAATATGACTTCTTAAATGAGCTGATAATGAGCTAGTGAGAAATTACAGAGTGATGTATGTTTCAGTTCCTTCTTTCTATTCAGAGGGTTATAATTGGAAGCTATGAATCAAGCTGGCTTGCAGGTAGGAAACAAGTGGTGATGGAGAATTCGGGTATCTGAAGCCTAGGACTTGACTTACACTTGTGGTGGGCTGAGGAAACTTTTGGTCCCCAGGCAAACAACATGTGGGAATGTGATGTGAAATCCCAGAGGCTTGAAAATCACCTCTGGGGGAGTCATGAACCATGCTTGAAATAATCGTGAAGAAAATCTAACTGCATGTGAAATGTTTTTTACAGTTAGGTGTGGATCGGCATTACTGGAGTGCTGTCTATGGTCATCATATCCTGAACATGCCTTATCTCATCAAAATGGCTTAGAGGGCTTCTGAAAACAGATTTCTGGCTCCACCCCAAGAGTGTTTGATTGGGAAAGTGTGAGATAGTTATAGCACACTAATTTCTGTTTTTAATAAGTTCAAAGGGGAAGCTGATATGTCTGGTTGGGATTATTTTCTGGGGACCACTAAGGCAATCTGAAGCCACTATTGACTTTAGAAATGAGCTTACAAGTGCTTTTCATTCAAATCCTAAAAAAGAAAAGGCCTCAGGGCTTCCAGTTCCAATTGTTTTCTAATAGAACAGATCAAGTTTTGGGATACAAACAGATCCACAATTTCACATAAACATCATCATGTATCCTTTTTAGATTAAGTGTAGACATCTAGAAGAAATATTTAAACTTAAACCTACAGTAATTATTTTCGACCTACATGACTCTGCTGAGAGGTAATTTTCAGGACTTCAATTTTTTCCTAGTCGATCAAGTTCAAAATTGGCCAATTTCTGAAAGAATTTTGATTGTACCTGTTCCTTGTGAAAGACAGACTATCAAGTACAGTCTAGTGGAGCAACATTGTTCCTCATCCTGAGACAAGACACTCTTTTGCCATCTATCTGATTCCTAGTATATCAGATGATCAGAAGCACAGAAATCTACTGGGACTTCACATACTACAGAGATGACTTCTACAACCCCTGGCTTCACAAGAATGTCTACAAGAGGGAGGGGAGATATAGGGAGCTGGTACCGGGGCCCTAGGTAGAAAGAGGATGTTTCGAGAATGATGATGGCAAAAGATGTGCAAATGTGGTCTGCATACAATTGAGGTATGTATTGATCATGATGGTAGTTAAATGAGTCCCCAGTAAAATGATTTCTTTAAAAAAAGAGAGAATGGGAAGACCACTACCTTTCCTTGCTTCAATTTCAAAGATTTTGAGTACCAGGCACTAGAGAAATGAAAATGTTTAAGATACTGTGTTTTTTCAGACACTATATAAAGCATTCCTAAGTTTCCACTCACATTGAAAGGGGAGAGTTACATATGTCGATGTACTAGCATTTTTATAAGTGTTCAGTAAGGTAAGATATTTAAAGTGATAGGATGGAATTTCTCCCACATTAATTTGTGGTAATGGTATAGGGCTATTTGGGTGGTATGTTGCTATTTTAGGTAGCATCAAGTTGGTTCTGGCTTACAGTAACCATATGAACAACAGAAGAAAACGTCACCTGGCCCTGTGAAAGCCATCACAGTTATTGTCAGGTTGCAGCCACTCTATCAGTCTATCTTGTTGAGAGTCTTTTTTGCTGCCACTGTACTTTACCAAGCAAGTCCTCGTCCACGGACTGTTCTCTTCTGATTACATGTCCAAAATATGTGAGATAAAAATCTCACCATACTCTTTTACAAAGATCCTGCTTCCAAGATCCTTCTTCCAAGACAGATGTTTGCTCTTTTGACAGTCAGTGGTACCATCAGTATTGTTTTGTTTTGTTTTGCTTTTTTGTTTTTTGGTTTGGGGGCATCACTGCCCTCTGGTGGTGGGAGCAGGAGGCCTAGCCTTGCTGCTGGATTTGAACCTTCAACCCAGTGGGCCACAGTCCCGCGCACAACCACTATGCCACCGAGGCACAGCCTGGTACCATCAGTATTTTTACCATCACCATAACTCAAAAGCACTGATTCTTTTGCCATCTTCTTTTTCAATCCCCAACAAAAGCCAACTGGGTCGTGCCAGGGGTAGGAAAAGAAAGCTTTTGCTATGTGCTATCAAGTCAGTTCCAAGCCATCATGATTCTTTAAACAGGAGAGCAAAACATTCACTGATTCTGTGTGATCCCCAATTTGTTCTTATCCTCGAGCCCATTGTTGCAGTTAATCCATCTTGTCAATGGCCTTCCTCTTCACACCTTCTTTTTCCCACCACTTTAATAAGTATGTTGTCTTTCTCCAAAGTCTAGTCTCTCTTGACAACATTCTTGCTTCTAAAGAGGCTGTACTTCTTCCAAGACAATTTTTTGAGGTTTCTGTATTTTCGGTAGTACATGATATCTCAATATTCTTTGCCAACTTCAAAATTCAAATGCATTCGTTCTCCTTCAGTCTTCCTTATTTAGTGTCCAACTTGCACATGCTTATAAAGCAAATAAAAATACCACAGCTTGGGTCAGGTACATCTTAGTTCTTAAAGTAACCTCCTTGCTTTTTAATACTTAAAAGACTTGTGAAACAGATTTACCCAAAGCAGTGTTTCATTTGATCTCTTGAATTCTTCTTCCATGAGCATTGATTGTGGATTCGAGCAAGATGGAATACTTGCCAACTTCAACGTTTTCTCCATTTATCATGATAATACCTACTTGTCCAGCTGTGAGGATTTTGTTCTTCTCCATGTACTTTACATCCATACTGAAGACTACAATCCTTCATCTTCATCAGCAAGTGACTCAAGTCTTCCTCACTTTCCGCAAGCACTCCTGTCACCTACAAATCATATTTTGTTAATAAGTCTTTTACCAATTCAAATACTGAGTTCTTTTTCTTATAGTCCACATTTCCAGAACATTTGGTCAGCATACAGATTGAATAAATACAGTGGGAAATACAACCCTCATACACATATTTCCTAATTTTAAACCACAAAATATCCCCTTGGGTTGTTTATGCAATCGTCTCCAAACTATGTGCAGGTTCCCCACGAGCGCACGAGTTCTGGAGTTTCCATTCTTCTCAAGATTGACCATAGTTTGTTATGGTCCACACAGTTGAATGCCTTTGCATCATCAATAAAATACAAGTAAACAGCTTTCTGATAGTCTCGGTCTTCAACCTATTTGATGTCAGCAGTGATATCCCTTGTTGCAAGTACTCCTCTGGCTCTAGCTGAGAACTCTTATAGTTCCCTGTCAATGTATTGCTGCAACTCTTGTTGGAACTTGTTGATCTTCAGCAAAATTTTACAAGTATGTAGTATCAACAATATGGTTCTGTAGTTTGAGCATTCAGTTGGGTCACCTTCCTTTGAAATCACTACAAGTATGGATCTGTTCTAGTCCATAGGCCAAGTAGCTGCGGTCTTCCAAATATCCTGGCCTAGATGAGTGATTCCAGTGCTTTATTAGCTTGTTGAAACATTTTAGTTGGTATTCTATCAACTCCTGGCTCATAGTTTTTGATTAATATATTCAGTGCAGCTTGAATTTCTTCCTTCAATACACCATTGGTTCTTGCTCATAAGCTATTGCCTGAAAAGGTGGAAAGGTGATAAGTTCTTTTTGGTACACTGACTACCTGTATTCTTTTCATCTTCGTTTGATGTTTCCTGCAGCATTCAATATTTTGCTCACAGAATCTTCCAATATTGAAACTCAAGGCTATTTTTTACTTAGGTAGTGAAAAGAAAAAGCATTGTGTTAGTCTGTGTGGATTAGAAAAATAAATTCATAGACACTGAAATGCATATAAGAAAGAGATTTATATAAAAGAGCACTTGAATATTGAGAAAAAAATCTCAGTCTGATCCAAAAACAGTCCATAAGTCCAATACTAGCCTATATAGCCTATACCAATCTGTAAAGTCCTCTTCAGACTCATGAAATACATGCAGGAGGATCACAGGTCAGTTTCTGGATCCAGTGGTGTTGTAACCATCCCAACTCTGGCAGGAGTCTCTATGTGACTTCTCTGGCTCCAGAGGTCTGGTTGCATCAGGGTAGGTTCATGTGGCTTCTCCAGCTCCCAGGGGGTAGCGCCATGTGTCTTATCAGTAGAGCATCTCCAAGGGAGTGATCAGAGAGAGCAAAGTGTCTCCTGCCTCCAAGGAAGAAAAACAGGAGTTTCCAGAATTCTCAGAAGCCTCACTGGTTATATCTTGATTGACAAGTCAGACTCTACCCCTTCACTCATAATCCTCTCAAATTGACACAAGGTTATTGTGGCAGTCATGTGCTTATGTTAATTTTATAGTTGAAATGTAGGGGTGGAGTCTGGCCTGTTAATCAGGAGAAAGCCATTGAGTAGCTGATGAGGCCTCTGTGTGGGCATGGCTTTCATCTGAGACTCCTGGGAAATCTCACGGTATTTCCCTCGTGAAGATGAGAAGCTATCTTCCCCATTTGTTGGGAGTTAGTTGGAGAGATGATTAATCACAGGCAACACAGAATGGCGACGGCTGGGTGGCTGGAGCAGCCAGTGGAGAGAAGTGGCAAGCTGTTGATGGACCTGAGCCCTGGAAGCGAGGAGCCATGGGGAGACCCCTGCCGGTGCCAGAATTCTGTACCCACTGACATGTGACTTCCTGAGTTGGAAGCAGAGTTTATAGACTGATTTCAGGCATATTAGTTATTATTGGACTTATGATTTTGCACTGGACTGGATTGGGATGTCTTCTTAGTGTCACATTTCTTTTGTATATAAACCCTTTCCTTATACCTATATGCGTGTCTCTGAAATTTGTTCCTCTAGTCTACCCGGACTAACTCAGTTATGTAATTGCCACAGGGAAAAAGATGACAATTAAGAATAAAATTGAGAAAAATAAGAATAAAATTAAGAATAAAACTATCAATCATCCATGATTGATTTGTGAGCAAAAAGTCTTGATTCAACAAATATTAACTAAGTACATCTACTATATACCTGAGCCCATTGTTGCTGCCATGGTATCAGTCCATCTCCTGTCGTTGAAGGCCTTCTTTCTTTCACTTCCCCTTCACTTGACTGAGCATGATGTTCTCCAGGGACTGATACCTCATGACAACGTGTCCAAAGTAGGTAACATGGTTCGCCATCCTTGCATGTAAGGAGGACTTTAGCCATGTTTCATCCAAGAGAGATTTGTTTGTCCTTTTTACTCTCAATATTGTTCTCCAGCACCACAATTCAAATGCATTGATTCTTCTGTGTTCCTTAATCAGTGCCCAAATTTCACATTCATGAGATGATTGAAAATATCATGGCTTGGGTCAGGCACACTTTAGTCTTCAAAGTAAACTTGTTTTTCAATATTCCACACAGGTCTTATGCAATTTACCTAATGCAATGAATGCATCATTTGATCTCTTTACTGCTGTTTCCATGAATACTGATGATGGATGAAGGCAAGACAAAATCTTTGACAATTTCAGTTTTTTCTCCATTTATCATGATGTTACCTATTGGTCCAGTTGGGAGGATTTGATTCTTTTTTTACTTTGAGTTGTAATCCATATTGCAGTTGCAATTTTTAATATTCATTAGCAAAATGGTGACCTAAAAACAAAAACATACAAATTAGAATTTTAGCTCCCAGAAATATGTAGTTGGAGAGAAGATTTTGTACACTATATGAATTATTATCATATAGTGTACATTTTGTGATATCAAAGGAGAAAATATAAAATTGTTCACTATTTGTTGCCATCATCATTCTCAAAACATTTTCTTTCTACTTATGGCAACAAATGTGCAAATGTGCTTCGCATACAATAAATGTATGTATTGATTGTCATAAGAGATGTATCAGCCCCCAATAAAATGATTTTTAAAAATTGTTCATGATTAAGTGATGAGTAGAACTGTATCAATCAATGAACAAGGAAGAACAGCCTCCCAGATAGAAGACTGGAGATATGCAATCAGCTGGAGAAAATAACCACAAAGATTTCTCAGGGACTCTAAAAGATTTGCCTGAGTGGCAGTGATACGGGATATAAAGGATCCCAGAGAGAAAAACCATAGGAAATGGTAGAAAGCTGGATGCCAGATTATAAGTGCCCTTGTATGCTAACAAGAGTCAGACAGTGGGAAGTGGGAGATAATTGAGACATTGAACCTAAAGCAACTAATTTTATCTTTCTTTTCTAAATAAAACTCGAAAGCATTGTGGGTCATGTGCAGCATTCCTTTAGACTAGGAAAACACCAAAACCATACTCACTGCTAGCAGTCGATGCTGATCCAGAGGGCACAATGGGATAAGGCTTCATCTTTCTCCCACTGAGGTGAACTCTACATTAATTAAAATACAAATGGGTGATTTAGGTAGCCAAAAATATTATGATTAGACTGAGTGGATCTTATTAATTTGGGACACAAAAGCATCCAGAAAGAAATGGAGCTTGTATGCACAGCAGTATTGAGGTCAGTTGTGCTTTTCTTCGTTATAGGTAGAAAAGGGAGAGACAGAGTTATCTTATACACAGTAGTTCAATGTATTCATTACAGACAGCATTAAAAGCTTAATGCAAAGGCCAATTTGACAATTGGCTGCCTGTTCCTATGAATGATCATTTTAATAAATAATGCATATTGTTTAATGAGAAAAATTATTGTCAAGGTAAAAATGTAAAATATTTTAATGGGATTGCTTTAAAAAGGTCATTGCCCTTTATAAATATTTTTTCATGATTTCTTATTCCAAGGAAAGCTGTTTTCGATGCACACACTAGCAGCATACTATTACCTCCCCAGCTAAAGAATATCTAAGTGTACTTCTGTGCAAAGCCAATGTCATATCCAAAAAAGTTTAGCAAAAGAAATAATGATAATTCATTAGGTATGTGATGATAAAAATTTATGAGCAAGAAAAACAAATGATTGTTTCTCATTAAAAATAGTATATCATTTAAGGTCTTGGCTGAATGGTAGGAAGACATATAAAAGGAATCTCAAGAAGGACTTAAAGGGAATTTTACAAAGTTGTGATCAGAATTTAGGAAATTAACAAGAAATGGTAAAGACCATCAGGGCTAGCAATAGTGGAGATCTCATTTTTAATCTGAAGGGTTAAAAGAAAGAGTACTTTGCAAGGATTAGCCTTAGACAAACTAGAAGTGGAAAAGAAGGTGCTTCTTTACCACCACCCCAACAAACCAGAGGTACTTTATTTACCTCTCCACCCACTTTCAGCCCTGCTGTGCTGACGTCATCGGCTGATGTCAACAGGCTGTAATGCAACTGTAAGCGACAGCTTCTTAAGGTCCAGGTAGAGAAGAGTAGAAAACCGGTTGGGAGGGCGCAGGGCAGGAATGGCTGTGTGAAATCTCAAATTCCTATTGCGATTTTGTAATTGAAATAACTCTCACTTTACTGTCCATTGCACACATCAGTGTGCACATATAAGCACACTGCTCATTGGGTAGATACTTTCAGGTCTCTGTAGTTTCTTTCACAAGATTCCATGTGGACAAACCAATTTCTAGAACTAAACACTATCAGAATTGGCACAAAATGAAGGAGAAGATCTCAATAGACCTGCAGCGAGTGAGGCATTTGAATCTATCATCAAAATCTTTTAGCAAGAAAAGCCTTTGGCCAGATAGTTTCATTGGTGAGAGCTTCCCAAAATTTAAAATAAATTTACCTTAATCTTTCTTAAATTCTTACACAAGAGAAAAGAAGAGCTAAAAGTTTCTAACACATTCTATCAAGCAGAATTACCCTAATATTGAATGAATCCAGAGAAATACCCCACAAGTGAAAAAAAGACTCTTGTGACTACTCCTCAGTAAAATATTAGAAAATGAAATCCAACAGCAAACTAAAAGAATTGCATGCACATATTGATGATTTATCACAGAAACTGCAGAATTGTTTAATGTAAAACAATCAAACTGTAAAACAAAGGAAAATAACTTGATAAGCTTAAACATCTTTTCACAATAAAAACAGAATGAACTAGGAATCAAAACGAAGCACTCAACTTATTCAGGACATTAAAACAAAACCCACAGCTAAGATTATATTATTCGGTGATGAAAAACTAAAACTTTTTTCCTTATAATTGAGAACAATACAAGAATATCCACTTCTACTGCTACTCTTATCATTTTATGATGGTACATTACTTGGGTGACAGAAACAAATTGTAAGCACCTGCAAATTTAAAGGATTGTGGTTCAAACTGACCCTTTGGTATCATAGAAGAATGGTCTGGCAATGTGCTGCCATAGCTATTACACCTAAGGAAATACTAAGGAGATTATTTCTACTCTGCGACATACAGGAGTGTTGTGAATTTGAATTGACTCAGCCACCCTGGGTTTTGTTTGGTTTCAGTTTGTTCAGCATTGCCCTGGCTGTTCTACGTAGTACAAATTGGCAAGAAAGAGAAATAAAAGGTATCCATGTTGAAAAATAACAAAATAAAACCATCTTTATTCACAGATAGTGATCATATGTACAAATTTTTTTTTAAAACCCCAGAGGAGAGTTATTAGGGCAAACAAATTAAATGAAATAGAAGGATATAAGCTCACTATAATAGCAAACAAACAAAAATTGTGTTTTTATACATCAGCAAAGGCTATCCTGAAGTAAATTAATCTAACAGTTCTAAATCTCACAGCATATATGTTACAACAGTTTGTATATAGATCAAGGGAGTCCTGGTTGTATAGTGGATATGCATTGGACTTCCAACTACAAGGTCAGCAGTTTGAATCCACCAGACCCTCCATGGGAGAAAGTCTTGGTTTTCTCTTCCAGTAAAGAGTTAACATCTCAGAAACACACAGGGGCATGTCTACTATGTCTTATAGGTTCACTATGCAACTGAATTGACTAGATGGCCAGGAGCTTAGTAATTTTCATACCAAGAAATGACCTTCAGCAGGAGGGTGAAAGACTTGTACGGCATTTCTGAAAGCACTGTAACATCGATGGGATACCTTTACTTAAAAAAAAAAACTAAAGAAGATCTAAATAAACAGAGACTTCAATGTTCATGGACAAAAATATTCAATACTCTTAAAATATTAACGGGGCTCAAAGTTACCTATAGAATCACTGTAGTCCCTACTAAAATTTTTTCTACTCTGCAACTACACTTTTCTACTCTTTTTTGTAGTATAGAAAACCTGATTCTGAAATGTGGAACTGCAAGGGACCTGAAACAGCCAGAATAACTTTGATTAAGAAAAACTAAGCATGAAGCCATATGTTTCTCTATTCAGAATATTCTTTATGTGTATAAGTAAACCTGTGTGTATTATTATAAATATAGACAAATGCCTATAGACCAAAGGATTATAACTGTACATCAAGAACCTCTGAGACTGTCATCCTTATATATCCTTCAAGACTGGAACTGAATACATTCCCAGGGACCGAATCTCAGACAAACAGCAGGAAGACCTATCAGGGGAATAACAATACCAAGCAGGAATGTACTATTTGATTCCATCAACATTCAAGACCCAAATGACAGCATTTGCCCCAAAACAAAGCTCAGAAGGAAAGAAAGTACATGAAGGAAGGATGAATGGAAAAGGAAAACTCAGGGAAGAAGTAGAACAGTGCTCCTACATTGAATGAATTATAACTAATGTTATGAAGCAAAATATATTTAAATTATAACATGTAAATTTAATTTGCTGTGTAAAATTTCCCCCAAATAACAATTTTTTTTGGGGGGGGGCCATCACTGCTCTCTGGTGGTGGGAGTTAGAGGCCCAGCCCCACTGCTGGAATTGAACCTCCTTCCCAGTGGGCCACAGTCCCGTGCACAACCACTATGCCACCAGGGCTCAGCCCCCCAAATAACAATTTTTAAAAATAGTAAAACAGTATGACATTTCCTCAAAAATGAAACACAGAATTCTACATAACCCAGTCATTCTATTCTTGGATATACACTTAAAAGATTTGTATTAGGGATTCTAGCAGGTAGAAATTCCAAGTGGAGTTGATCATGGTGTTATGATTCCATTAAAGCCTATGGGAGTAGAGTCTTCCAGATCTTTATTTGCTAATGGGACATAACTCAAAGTCAAGGGTAGCAGCTGCAAAAATTTACCAATGATCAGAACTTGGGATATGTGAAATATGAATCTAGGAAAATTGGAAATTAAATGGAACAGATGAAGATTGATATCCTAGAAGTTGGCGAGCTGAAATGGACTGCTATTGATCATTTTGAAACAGAAAATGTGCTGTACTGGGATTTGCTATGTGAGGATGACACCATCAAGAAAAGTAGCATAGCATTTTTTGTCCAAAAGGACATTGCAAAATCAATTATGCTGTCTGTGACAGGATTGTACATATTTGCCTTCAAGGAAATCCAATCAATGTAATTATTATTCGAATTTATGCACCATTCACAAAAGCTAGTGATGAAAAAATTGAAAAATTCTACCAATGTCTTTAATCAGAAGTTAATGACATATGTAATTAAGATGCATTGATTGTTATTGGTGATTGGAATGCAAAGAGAGAGGAACAGCAGTTGGAAAATACGGACTTGGTGATAGAAAAAAGCTGGAGATCACATGAAAGAATTTTGCAAAATCAACTACTTGTTCATAGCAAATACCTTTTGGCATCAACACAAAAGGTGATTCTACACATCAACTTCTCTAGATGAAATACACTGAAATAAAAGTGTCCTCGTATGTGGGAATACACAATGGAGATGAGTTTAATATCAGCAACTAAAACCATGTCGTATGTAAGTTCAGGATAAAGCTGAAGATACTTACAAATGTCCACAAGAGCCAAGCTGCCACCTTCAGTCTATCCCAAGTGAATTTTGAGAACAACTCAAGAACAGATTCGATGTGCTGAACACTAATGACAGAAGATTTGATGAGTTGTGTGGACATCAAGACCATAATTCATGCATGAAGAAAACAGGTCATTTAAAAGACAATTAAAATATGAAAAATTAAAGTGGATGTCAGAAAATACCCTGAAATTTGTTCTTAGTTATTTGCTAAAGCAAATGTAAGAAATGATGATGTCAAATAGCTGAATAGAAAATTTCAAAAGGCAGCTCAAGAAGACAAAACAAAACATTATACTCAAATTTGCAAACACATAGAATTAGAAAACCAAAAGGGAAACACCCAGAATACACTCAGCGTATTTACACTGAAAGAGCTTTAAGTTGCAATTTTGAAAGATTCTATGGACAAAATACTGAAGCATCAAAAGAAGCATCAAAAGAAGATGAAAAGAAATAGAGTCCCTCTACCAGAATGTAGTTTGTGAGCAAGAGCCAGTAGCAGTGAAGGGAAAAGTTCAAGCTGCACTGAATGAATTTTCCAAAACCAAGGCTCCAGGAACTGAGGGAGTACCAACTGAAGTGTCCCAGCACGCTGATTAAGTGCTGACAGCACTCCTTCATCTGGGAACACGGCTACTTGGCCAGCTAGAAGAGACCCATCTGTGCACCCATTCTAAAGAAAGATGATTCGACAAAGTGCTCAACTATAGAACAATGTCATTTATATCCCATGCAACTAAGACTTTGCTGAAGATCCTCCAACAACAGTTCCAACAGCACAGTAACAGGGAACTGCCAGCGGTTCAGGCTGAATTTAGAAGCGGTCATGGAATAAAGGATATCATTGCTGATGTCAGATGAATTCTGGCCAAATGCAGAGAATTACCCGAAAGATGTTTACTCATGTTTTATTGAAAAGCAAAAACATTCAACTGTGTGGACCATAATAAACAATTATTATCCTTAAGAAGAATGGCACTCTTCCATCTCTCCCCCATGGGTCATAGCAGCTCAGACAGTGAGCAGAGGGAAAGCAGTCAAGCAGTCTAGCTTTGGGAAAGTTCTTGGTGCCACAGACATCTGGCAAGTGCACTTCCTACAGCGAAGATATACAAAAGGAAGGCCACTCTGATGAAGGGGCAGTGAAGGACGGACCCCTGAGGAGATCAGCAAGGTTGTCAGGGAAACCTGTGCCTGCAAGAGTGGAGATGAAGTCCAAAAAGGGAGCACAAAATGAGAAATCTCCAGACAAAAAAGTGCGAGCAAAAGGGAAAAGTAGGACAAAAGGAAAGCAGGCTGAAGCAGCTAACCAACAAACTGAAGCTTTACCTACCCAAAAGGGAGAAATGAAAAGCAAAGAGAATCCAGCCTCTGATGAAACAGGACAAAAAGAAGCCGCATCTGATTCACAGTTATCTACCATGTCTTATCAGTGGGCTGTTATCTTCCTTCTTGCACAATCCAGAGGAATATTTTTAATCAACTATTTTGGAAAAGTTTAGTAACTAGAAATCTTTTTTTCTTCCCACATTACTGCCCTGGTGGGAGTAGGCAGCTCAGCCTTTCTCCTGGAAAGCTGCTGTTGGGTTTGAACCATCAACCCTGTGGGCCGCAGTCCCCCACGCAACCACTGTGCCACCAGGGCTCAGCTGGGGGCTAGAAAAATTTTTATGGAGGAGGAATTCACACTTCACCCCTTTTTTTAAAGTGTAAATGATATTTTTTTTAAGACATAAAATCATTTACTGGGGGCTAAGCCCCAGTGTAGTGGTTGTGCGCGGGACTGTGGCCCACTGGGATGAAGGTTCAATTCTGGCTTCCAGGAGCAAAGGTTGGGCCTCCTACTCCCACCACCTGAGGGCAGTGATGCCTAAAAATAAAAAAATAAATAAAATCATTTACTGGTTGTTTGGGGGGGGGGGGCAGTTTGGTACAAGCAGAAAATAGTGGAATGCTGGATTGCAGGAAAATTTGACTGTCTTATGTGACAACATAACATACCACAGGATAAGAGGTAGTTTTTGTATCCCTACTATGAAACATACTACCTAATGGCAACTTATAGTCACTGACACACATTTATTCACCTTGAACATTTGCAACTCTGTTTCAATGGTTTTTTTAAAAATAGAATTGGGTCTGAAAGCCATTCTGTCCTCATGGCTTTCTTGTCAGAACTGAGTGCATTCTGTAACATTTTTGGTGGTGGTAGACCTGTATTCATGATAACTTTGTCATCTTTTATAAAGGATTGAACACTTGAGAGTATAGTATGTGTGGAATTAAATTGTGATTTAGTGGGTGGTTACATAATCTCGTGTCAACTTGAAGGTTATAAGAGTGAAGATGCGGAGTCTCTCTGTCAATCGGGTAACAGCCTGGTGGTGCCTCCTTGTTGAGATTTCAGAGAACACACTCTCTCTTCATCATCATGTCGACAAGTCATGTTGAAACCTCTCGAGTCCTGCAGCAGAGTCCTGTACCAGCCCTGTGATGCCTCCCTGCCACTGGATCCTCAAGACTTTTCACTCACCAACATGTGATCTTCCTACATTCTTTATCATTGCATGTGAGTGCATGGGTCTGAAGAAGGATTTTTGGACTAGCATTGAACTTGTGGGCTAATATCAATGTTATGGACTTAATCTGGACTGGGTTGGGATGTTTTCTTGATATCCAATTATTCCTTCACATAAAGCTCTTTCTGATACATTTATGAGTGTCTTTAGATTTGTTTCTCTAGTCAATCCAGACTAAGACAATGGTACTTAATATGTAACAGCTTATGAACATTTAAAGATAATGGTACTTGATAACCTCTTTTAAAATATCACCAACCAAGAGCTCCTGGGGCCAGACCAGAGAAGTGGGAGGTAAAGTAATGGAGACTGGGAGGTGGGGCCTGAAATTAGAACTAGGGTACTAGGGTCTGTCCCAAACCCTGCTTTTTTGTGTGTGTGATTTCCACTTGCAAAGCAAACCAAGAATGCACTAAATCACTTTAGGTTCTGCGTGCTGAGCTCACTGGCTCCAACTGAAGAATGACCTATGTAGGCCCTTTTGCAGTGAGTAGTGCTTTCCCCAGCCCTAAAGGGGACGTAATCCCAGACACAAGAGAATCTCTTAGAGCTAGTCAGAGAACCCCACACCAGAGTTGCCCACGCTGTTACCTGCCTTGAGCTCATAGCCTGGGGAGCGGGGTAGGGCAGGTGGATAGCCATAAAGCTGAAGTAGAAGAAAAAGCAGAAATTTACCTGAGTCAGGTTGTTATGTGGCAGAAAATACACAGAAAGTTATAGTCAGGGGGGTGGGGAATTCAGTTACAGGAGGGAGAGGAGAAAATAGCATCCTTGATAAGCTGGATTTCCCCCTCTGGGGCGTAGTATGACAGCCCGCAAATGAGAGCACCCCACAAGTCAGATATATAAAAGGGGGAGGGGGGCAAACAGGTATTTCCTTGGTAAAAACTGCAAATTCCAGGATCATTGTCAACTCTGAGGCAAAAAGTAGGAGAACCTAACGTATATTTGCATCATAAGGGAGTCCATACTAAGAAATGCCAGGATGTGGCCACAGTGCCCCAAAACTTTCAACATAACAAAGAACCTCCCAAGACAGCTTCAGTTTCAGCTTCTCACTGAGCAGAGCCCAGAGTCAGGGAGCCAATTTAATTTAATTCTACTGTAGCTGGCCGGGGGAATGAATGGATAGATGATCATAGATAGATAGATAGATAGATAGATAGATAGATAGATAGATAGATAGATAGATAGATAGATAAAACTTCTGAGCTAATAGGGCCCTAGCAGTCTAACTAGAACACTAAGTCCAGCTCCCCTCTCAGTGATTCTACACGCAGCTGGGAGATCCTGCCTGTCCTGGGACCCTACACGGGGCTGAGGAACCAACCCCCTCCTGCCCCCATGCCCCACTGTTGTAGTGCTACTTACAGCTACATATAGCCATACAAGGCAGCTATACAAGTGAACTCCAGCAGTTAACAGTGTTCTGGGAAGCACCGCCTGCCCTTTGTTGTGATTTTGCCTTCCAGGGTAATCCCATCCACCCAGCAAACAAACCACCCTGCTACTTTAAGGCAGAGTTGGAACTCCTCAAGGCCCAAGGTCAGGTGATCGAGCCTCAGTTACGTCCTTACTTACCACTCTTTTTCTTTTCTTTTTCTTCTCTCTTTATTCTCTTGACCACCACAATGAGTCTCAACAGTTTTGTGTTTTGTTTTTTCTTGTTTTTCTCGTCTGTCCATCTCTTCCTTATCATGTGCCATGGCTGACTTCTGAGCCACTACCTTCTGCCCAGAACAACTCAAGCCAAATAGCAGAGGGAATTCCAGCCTGCCCTCTGTGGGAGGGCCAAAGCAGCTGTAACAGCCCTCTACAACAGTCAGCATGACCAAGAAAACCTTTGGTGGACCTCTAAGGTGATCTTGCCTATTAAGTAAAGACCATATTTTAAGCGGTACACCATTGACGGAGGTGGGGGCGGGTGTTCTTGTATAAAATATTGGTCTATATGGAGCAACAACAATGTTCATAGAACACAAAAATCGTATGGTAATATATTTATTTTAATTTTAAAACACAGCGGGATGTTGTTAAATTGTTAAAAAGTGGGATGTCTGGTCACTTTACTATGAAGGCAATTCTGTCCAGGACCAGTGGGTTCCTTCGCTAAGGGCATGCCGGGGAAGGGTTTAGTTCACTCCAGCCCCACATTCAGACAATCAGTGATCAGCTACCTCTTTATTCTTTATTTTTTCCTTCTCTCTTTCTTCTTTCTTTATCATCACAGTAATCTTAGTGAATACAGTTGCTTTTTCCTCTTATTTATCCTCTTTTTGTTCTTCCTTTCTCTTTGTACCTTTCTGTTTCTCTCCTCTGTTTCTCTCTTCTCTTTCCTCCCACATAACATGTTGGATTTCGAGCCCCTTGCCCTCTACCTAGGACAACTCTGCCCAAACCTCATGGCTATCTCTCTGACTAGGGTAATTCCTGCCATCTATAGTGCTCTACACCAAGGAGGGTACACCCACAGGCCCTCCACAGAATTTCAGTTGCAGAGGGAAACACTACACACCACCCAAGGCACTTCAAGCAATGGGGGAACAACCTATTTCCTCCCACAACCACCTGACCAGGGCCCCATAAGAAGACTATCCAACTCACATTCCAAATAATGAAATACTGGTTGGGTAGGGTAAGAGTGAAGCCATAGTGATAGCCCAACCCCACAGGACAGCTACCTATAGGTGGTTAGTAGAAGCACTGATACAAGTCCCCCAAGAGAGAGTCTAGTGCTCTTCTACGCTAGAAGTTGGCTCCAGGGGTCCTCTAAAGCAGCATGTAAACAGCAGCCTCAATGAAAAAGAATGAGAAACAGAAGACAATAAGAAGTCATGAACATAACGTTGTGCATAGAAGAAGCAGATATTGACCTGCCACAGAAAGAAAATTTCAGAACGCTGCCTGGAGTCATACAGAAAAATGATGAAATAATAGGCGATAAAGACAATGCACCAAAGGGAAATATAACATGTAAGGGATGAAATAACAAAATCCAATGGCAAAAGGTCAGATTTGCCAACAGATTTGAGGAGGCATGAGTGACATAGAGGATAAGCAGACCTCAATAAATGAGAAAAGCAGTCAAATAAGATAGAGAAGCTGAAAGAAATCTGAGAGCCATGCTTGATGCTATGAATAGACACAATACTAGAATAATTGGACTACAGAACAAGACGAAATAAAGAAGTCAACAGTAAAAATAACAAGGGAATTGTTAGAGGAAAAAGTTCCTCAGCTTAATAAATAAAAAATCAGAAAACAATTCGGAAGACTGGAAGAACACCCACCAGACTGAATCCCAAGAAGAAGCCACTAAGACACTTACTGGTTAAATTATCCAACTATGAGAAAAAGAAAAAGATCATAAGAGCAGGTAGGGAAAAGCAAATAGTCACATGTAAAGGTACCTAAATAAGAGTATTATCAGACCTATCAGCAGACAAGATGAAGAAGAGGAGGGGATAGTCATATTCCAAAAATTGAAGGAAAAAAAAGGAAGCCCAAGAATACTGTACTCAGCCAAATCATCTATTAAGATAGAGAAATAAGAGTCTTCCCTGACAAGGAAAAAAGCAAAGAATACATAAAAAGAAACCCAGTCCTACAAAAGATCCTTGCGAAATCAGTATGGGCAGAAGATCAACACTTACCAAGTGTAAATAAAAGACCATCACATAGAACAACTCCATAGGGCGACAAAGAGAAAGCAGCCCCCAAGATAGCATTGGTTCAACAGTGGAAAGAAGGTAGCAATGAAACACACACACACATACCTACACCCACAACAAAAACAGATAAGATATGTAGGTAGGAAAACACCCAACACAAAAGGTAAAAGATGATCTCACAGAGTCCACAGATGGATGTAAGAACAGGCTAGAAATCAACAGAAGGACAGTGAAGAAAACAAGGGCAAACAATTGGAGGGTGAATAATGCTCTACTGCAAAAGGAGTGGGTATGAGCTCAGATCAGAGATAAAATCAGAAAGTTTCTAGAAACCAATGATCATGAAAATATGATGTACCAAAACATTTGGGATACTGGAAAGGCATTTATCTGAGGAAGACTCATAGTCATACATGCACATGAAAAAGGAAGAGAGACTTAGGGTCGATATGCTGCCACAAAACTTACCCAAATTAGAGCAGAGTCAACAGAACAATCCTACTAATAGCAAAAGGTAAGAAATAGTAAAACTCAGAGCTGAGATAGAGGAGAGGGTGTGGGGGCATTCCTGGTAGGACCTATAGATTTGGGAGAAATGCATAGAAAGTACCGGATGTTGCTGTGTCTCCTGGAGTGGTCTTAAAGACATTGGGTATCCGCGCTCTTATATAGCTGGAAGCCAAACTTCCAAGTCTCCTGGAATATTCTGATCTTCAGTCAGGAGGAAGTTGCTGGGTATCCTGTATGTCATTTACATGTCTCCTGGAAAGAATTCCAATCTTGAGGCAATAAGACCTCAGGCCAGCTCACCTGATATCCTTCTATTTTAAACCTCTGAGACACAGCCTATCAGAATGCTTTTCGCTTCCTCACAGTAACAACTCAGCTCCTGTAATACTATTGGACGACAGTATCCTACAATGCAATTGGATGGTTGATCCTGTGATTGGACAAAATAGTCTTGTAAGACAATGGATGGGATAAATCAGCCAGTTATGCCTCATTTACTTAACTCAGCCAGAAATACCTCATTTACATAGCCCACAGTGTGGCCCAATTGTTTTTCATGCCACAAACCCATGACCATATAAAGATATGTTTGGAAACCAGGAAGTATGTGAAAGAAATTACCTGATTGGTCAATGAAACCTATCTAAGCCTTGGAAGAGTTGTAATAAAGTTAGAGCTGTGCCGTTGAAGTCCAGAGTCTGTGTGCATGACTGAATTGACTCCATTGCCCGCACTTCCCTGCGTGCTGGACCTGTTCCCCAAAGAGGGAAAATAAGAAAACTATGGGGGGAAATTAATGTAGCTAAAAATTGGTACTTTGACAGGATTAACCAAATTGATAGACCACTGGCAAACCTGACCAAGATAGGAAGGAAAATGGTCAATTGCAAGTACAAGGGATGAAACAGGGGACATTACAACAGGCCCTAATGAAATCAAAAGGATAACTATATAGTACTATGAAGACCTGTACACTAACAAATTCAACAACTTGGAAGACAAGGACAAATACTTGGAAACAGAACCCCTCCCTAGACTCTCCCAGATGAGTGTCAAGAACCTCAAAAGACCCTGTGTTAGTCCGGATAGACAGAGACATGCATATAGGTATATGGAAAGGGTTTATAGACAAAAGAAATGTGACACTAAGAAGACATCCCAATCCAGTCCAGTGCAAAGTCATAAGTCCAATAATAGCCCATATGCCCGAAGTCAGTCTATAAAGTCTGCTTCCCACTCAGGAAGTCACAGGTCAGTGGGTGCAGAATTCTGGCGCTGGGAGGGGTCTCCCCATGGCTCCTCGCTTCCAGGGCTCAGGTCCATCAACAGCATGCCGCTCCAGCATCAGGGCAAAGCCGTGTGGTTTCTCCACCAGCTACTCCAGCCTCCCAGCCGCCGCCATTCTGTGTTGCCTGTGATTAATCATCTCTGAAACTAACTCCCAACAACTGGTGAAGATAGCTTCTCATCTTCATGAGGGAAAATACCACGAGATTTCCCAGGAGTCTCAGGTGAAAGGCATGCCCACACAGAGGCCTCATCAGCTACTCAATAGCTTTCTCCAGATTAACAGGCCAGACTCCACCCCTACATTTCAATTATAAAATTAAAATAAGAACATGACTGCCACAGACCCATAGCAATGAAAGAAATAGACAAGGTTATTAAGAGATTATGAACAAAAAAAATCCTCTGGGCCAGATGGCTTCACAGGAGAATTCTACCAAGCATTCAAGGAAGAACTGACACCAATCCTACACAAACTCTTCCAGACATAGAAAAAGATGGAAAATTCCTTTCTATGAAGCTAGTATAACTTGGAATCTAAAGTGGTCAAGAATGCCACAAGAATTGAGAATTACAGACCAATATCCCTAATCAATGAACATCAATGAAAAAAATCAACAAAATATTGACGAATAGAATACAAAAGTATTTATATAAAAATTTTTACTGTGACCAAGTGGGATTCATGCCAGGGATGCAGGGATTGTTCAAGATACAAAAGACTATTAGTCTTATTTGCCATATAACAGAAAAAAATTGCAAAAACAACATGATAATATCAGAAGATGCAGGAAAAGCATTCAACAGCATCCAACACCCATTCTAGTTTAAGACATTCAAGAAGATAGGAATTGAAGGAAAATTCCTCAGTATTATACAAGTTACATATGATTAAACAGCAGCCAACATGGTAGTCAGTGGAGAAAAGACAAAAACAATTCATCTGAAAAAGGAGACGAGACAAGGATGCCCCTTGTCCCCATGCCTGTTAAACATTGTGCTGGAGGTCCTAGCCAACACCATAAGACAAGGGACACCGCAGACTGAGTACGATATGAAAAAATAATAACAATGTGTAAATTATTAAGGTTTCCTGGGGGAGAGTGAGAGGGAGGGAGGAGGAAGGGGAAATATGGGGAGCTGGTACTGGTGCCCTAAGTGGAGGAGGATGTTTTGGGGGTGATGATGGCAACAGGTTTCACAAATATGGTATGCATACAACTGATGTATGTGTGTGTTGATCATGATGGGAGTTGTATGGGCCCCCAATGGAATGATTTTTTTTAAAGAGGGTGAAGAGAACCTTATACTAAGGGCTCAAGTAGAAAATTTTTGGAAATTAAGATGACAGCATGTGTACAAAGGTGCTTGATACAAAGACAGTACTGAATTATGTAAGAGCTGTCAGAGTCCCCCAATAAACTTATTGAAAAAAAACTGAAAATCATAAAAAAAGATTATTGGTGGTCTAGAGATTGGTGGAACCCCCAAGAAATTAGTCCTTAGTCACCTTTCAGTCACTCTATGAGTCAATTTTTAACCAAATAATAGACAGGTCTATTAGCTGAATAATAACAGGAAGGTAATAGCATCTTAGAATAATTAACAATTTGAGAGCAAAGAACAATATTTATCCAAGTACAAAGTTTAGAACAATGAGGAAAGGAGGAGAAATGGAAACAGAAAACAAAGGGAGGAAGTAAGATAAATGATCTTACCTTGTGACAATGGAAAACAATGACAATGAAACAAAATGTATATGAATTGTTGAATAGGAAAACTGATTTGTTCTGTAAACCATTGCCCAATTCACAATAAAAAAATTTAAAATAGGGGGGGAAAAGAAAAGACATCAGAGGTATTCATCTGGGGAAGGAAGAGGTAAAATTGTCATTATTCACAGATGATATGATTTTATACATTGGAAATCTCCTAAACTCCACAGATGGTCTGTTGAAAACAATAGAATATGACAATGACAAGATACAAGATCAACAAACAGAAGTCCATTGGTCGGTCTGTTATCCACATCAGACAAAATCACAGAAGAGGCCAATTTAAAAGGTAGTACCCTTTATAATAGACAAGAACAAATTGAAATATCTAGGTATATACCTGACTAAAAAACTGAAATATTTGTACAAGGAAAATTATGAAACACAATTAAAAGAAACCAAGAATGTTCTCAACAAATGGAAGAATAGCCTATGTTCATGGATTGGAAGACTCAATATAGTAAAAATGTCAGTTCTACCCAAGCCACCATAACAAGTTTAATGCTATCCCAATATGAATACAATCATCCTTCTTCAAAAAATTGGAAAAACTGATCACCAACTTCATATAGAGAGGGAAGAAGCCCAGAGTCAGCAAAGGACGCCTCAAGAAGAAGGGCAAAGTGGGAGAGCTTGCTCTACCTGACTTGGGCACCTATATACAACCACAGTGGTCAAGTCATTGTGGTATGGTGTAAAGACAGAAAAGAGCTAAAGACCCAGAAATAAAAACATTATCATACAGAGAGCTGATTGTTTTATAAGGGTCCCAAAAATATCAAACGGTAAGCAGATGCCCTTTTCAATAAATGTTGCTGGAACAAATGGATCTCTACTTGCAGAAAAATGAAGCAAGACCCTTACCTCACTCCAAGCACAAGAATAAACTCAAGGTGGATCACAGACCTTGAGGTAAAACCTCAAACAATTGGAGCCATTGATGAGGGAATTGCAACAAAGCTCAGAACCTTGGGTCAGGGAATACAAAGGCTATCAGTAACAGAGAAGGACATAAACACAGAGAAGTCACAAGTTGACAAGTGGGATATACAAAAGATAAGTCACCTATGTACATCAAGAGAGAGTAGTAAGAGAGCCCACCGACTGAGAAAACATCTTTCACAATGACACTTCAGACAAAGACCCTATTTCTAAAATCTACAGTACTTTGCAAGCTTACAATAAGAGAAAAACTAAATGCCCACTGAGGAGGTGGGCAAAGGACCTGATCAGAAGTTCCTCATATGGCCAATAACCATATGAGAAAATGTTCCAGATCATTATCTATAACAGAAATGCAAATTAAAACAACTATGAGATACCACCTAACACTCACAAAGATAGCCCTATTCAAAAAATCAGAAAGCAACAAGTGTTGGAGAGGCTGTGGTGAACTGAACCACTGTTGGTGGACTTGTAGGTATGTACAGCCACTGTGAAAATCGATTTGGTGATATCTAAAACAGATGGAAATTGAGCTACTGTATGACCCAGAAATTCCCCTACTGGACATATACCCAGAAGAGACAAGAAACAAACTATGGCAGACATCTGTGCTCCAATGCTCATCGCAGCACAGTTCACAATTGCAAGGAATTGAAAACTACATAAATTTCCACCAACAGATGGATAGATTAAAAAACTGTGGTACATACATTCAATGGAGTATATGCATTGCTAAAAAGCAGGGATGAACGCATGAAACATACTGCCACATGTGAAGAACTGGAATTGCAATATGATTCCTCTGAGGTAAGCTTATTTTTAAAAAAATGCAAAAAGGATGTAGGGAAAAAGCTTCTGTATACAAACATTCTTGGGGTGAGGTTCAGGAAGTATGGCAGGGGTCAGGCCAAATCCATGGCTATGTACGGTAGCCAAATAAAAGGGAGGAGGGGAGAAAAAAAAGATAGAAATATGTAGAGGGGAAGAAGACACTAGTCCCCCCAAGGGGAGGTATTATTTATATTTCCCCAGGGAAAGAGAGATTAGACTTCAACCTGGGATATGATTACATGGAGCGTGGAACCACTAGAGAAGTCCAAAGGGCCCCAGTCCTGATCCCAACTGCATGGACAGCTGCCCCTCCCCCTAGCAGAATTTATTTTAGAGGACAGCACTGAAGCTGCAGTTCAGGGAGAGGGACATGTCTGATCAGAGCACACAAGAGTAAATGAATGAGGAGAAGTAAGAGTGGAGCATATCTTGGCCCACCAAGTTTGGAGGACAGTATCTCTGCTCAGAGCAGCCAATGCACAGAGAGGCCTATATGCCAGCCCCACTATTTGACACGACATCACTCTTCATTGACCTATGGCCCTATGGGGGACAACACTAGAGGCATGGTGTTGGGATTGCACCCAGTCTGACTCCACCACACCAAGACAAAACAGTAAGGGCATGCATGAGCGCACTAGGGGGAGTAGCACAGGGAAGTCCTAAGAGAGTGCCATTGGCCAATTTACAGGGTTGGGTTTTTTGTCCTTGATTTTTTTGCTATTGTGATCTTTTTGCTTTCTTTTGTCACTTTGTTTTGCTATGTCTTGTTTTATTGTGCATATTATTATCTCTGCAAGTCTATCTAAATAAAATAGACTGGATGAACAGTCTGGAGGAAAAAACAATGAGACCAGAGGGACATGGTAGTAAGGGTGGGGTAGTAAGGAGGTGGTTTTGACCAACCCAGTGATGGGGGAACAACAAGTGAGCCAAAGAGAGTGAGTGAGGAGGGTGTAAAAGGCTTGGTAGGGCTTGATCAAGAGCAATGTAACCTAGAAAAGTACCCCAGCCTATGTGATCATACCGTGTCGAAGGGATCAGGTATGAGGCATCATAGAACAAAAAAAATCATATCATTGTGAAAGAGGGGGAGTGCAGATTGGGGACCCAAAGCCCATCTTTAGGCAACTAAACATACATTTACAGAATGGGAGGAGATGAGCCATTCAGGGTACAGTGTAGGAACGATGAAACATACAACTTTCCTCTAGTTCTTAAATGTTTCTTCCTCCCCTCTATGATCCCAATTCTCCCTTACAAATCTCGCTAGACCAGAGGATGCACTTTGGGGCAGATAGGAACTAGAAACACAGGGAATCCAGCACAAATGTTCCCTTCAGGATCAGTGGTGAAAGTTGTGAAACCAGGAGAGCAGAGGGAAGGTGAGGTAGAAAGTGAGAGCTGATTATAAGAATCTACATACAACCTCCTCCCTGGGGACCTACTACAAAAAGTGGGTGAAGGAAGACATTGGACAGTTTAATATATGACAAAATAATAATTTATAAATTATTAAGGGTATATGAGGAAGGGGAGTATAGAGGGAGAGGAAAAATGAGGACCTGATAACAAGGGCTCAAGTAGAAAGCAAATGTTTTGAGAATGATGAGGGCACCAAATGTATAGATGTGCCTGACATACAACAGATGTATATATGGATTATTATAAGAATTCTACAAACCCCCAAGAAAATAATAAATATACATCCGCCAAATTTAGAGCAGGAAAGTCACTGAAATTCTGGAGCAAATTGTAGCTATATTCCATGTTGGAATTTTGATATGAGCATTAAGAATGGTGTACATATTCCCCATAATATCTCTGTACTGGGTGAGGATACAAGCCAGTCAGGGTACAGTGGAGCAGGGATGAAATATGCAACTTTCCTCTAGTTCTTAAATGCTCCCCCCCCAAAACCCTGCCACTATCATGATCTCAATTCTACCTTATAAATCCAGCTGGACCAGAGGATGCACCTGGTACAGATAGGAATTGGAAACATGGGGAAGCCAGGACAGATGATCCCTCAGGACCAGTGGTGAGAGTGGAGATACCAGGAAGGTGCGGAGAAGGTGGAGTAGAAAGCGGGAACTGGTTACAAAGATCTGCATATGGCACCCTCCCTGGGCTATGGACAACAGGGAAGTGGGTAAAGGGATACACAAACAATGTAGGATATGACAAATAATATTAATTTTAAATTATTGAGGCTTTCAGGGGGAGGGGGAACAGGAAGGGAAGTGAAACATGAAGAGCTGATACCAGGGGTTTAAGTGAAAAGAAAATGCTTTGAGAATGATTATGATGGCAAACAAGTATACAAATGTGTTTTGTATACAATGGATGCATGGATGGATTGTGATGGGAGTTGTATGAACCCCCAATAAAATGATTAAATATATATATATATATATATATATATGTACTGATTTCAAAACAATATATAAAAAGGCAGTTACAAAGGAATGGGAATTCCAGGATCATTCATTGTGCTCCTGCAGAACTTGTACAGTGAGCAGGAGGCAGCTGTGTGGCTAGAACAAGAACACACTGCATGCTTTCAAG
>PVJH01020114.1:0-41359 GCA_004026705.1 Nesogale talazaci | reverse complement strand
CCCCGACTTTCCTTCTTTTTGTTGGAATAGCATGCACCTCCTTGGGTTTGATCTGACCTCCTTCTGATTACTTGTCCCTCAACCCATAGAGCGTGAGATAAGTTGCCTTTCTTCTGTACCGAGTGTGTTGCATCTACTCACCTCATGGGATTCATGTTGCACTTGTCCTTCTGTGATTGGCTAACCTCACTTAGCATCCTTTCCTCCAGCTCTTCCCATGAAACAATGCGCTTCAGGTGATCATCGGTGAAAAGGCTTATTTTAAGGAAATATGAAATGATAACACACAACCATAAACTGTTAGAGTATTTTTCACCTGTCACGGAGGTAAAATTTTTGCCTCATATTCTTACCTCGTTGTCAATTCTAACTCCTGGTAACCCTAGAGGAAGGGCCGAACTGCCTTGTGGGTTTCCAAGACTGTACATCGTAAGGGCAGTAAAAAACCTCATCTTTCTACGGGTGGTTTCAAACTGCTGACTTGCCAAGTCATAACCACTACGCCACAAGTGACCCTGGAAAGTATGTCTTATCTCACTGTACAGCTAGCTTACGTAGGCACTGCAAGGTGCAACTTCTTTTCTATCCTTTCCCACTCAGCTTTTCTGTATTAAGGATTTTTGTAAACAACATGCTGTGCATTATACAGAAAATCATAATTTTTACATTCAATAATCCATACACATTATTTCAACTCACCCATGAATGTCCCTTCATGTTCCCTCACTTACCCCAGTTCCTCCCTGTGCTTCCTGCTTCCATTCCTCCTTCTTCCTAACCCTCTGGGGGTGCCCCATGATCTTTGTCCTGGGTAAAGGGCGCCCTGGGATCTTAAATAGCTGATTCTTCTCACCTAGAAAGGACTTCATTTTCAGACCTGAGGGATGATCAAGAACCACATTCTTGGAGATCTTACCAGTCTTTCTCTGACCAATAACCCTCCTCCCTTTTATTATCTTGAATTTTGTTTATTTTTCTCACCTGACCCTGGACCTTTTAATATAGTCATTCTCAACCTTCCTAATGGCACAACCCTTTAATACAGTCCCTTATGTGTGGTGACCCACCCCCAACCATAAATTTAAAAAAATTTTTTTTCTTTGGCATCACTGCCTCTGGTGGTTGTGGGAGTTACCCAGCGCTGCTCCTGAGAGTCACCGCTGGATTTGAACCACCAAGCCTGCGGGCCATAGTTCCGCACTCAACCACTTACACCACTGGGGCTCAGCCCCTAAAGTTGAACTTTTAATATTCCCTTCACTCCACCATCACTGCATCCCTTTTCTTGTTCCTTACTACCCATATAAGGAGCCCCTGTGATGTAGTTAAGCACCGTAAACTTACAGCCATTCAGACTCACCAAGCACTCTGTGGATCCCCAGTGATTATGCACTGGGCTGTCCAACTGCAAGGTTGGCAGTCCAAAACCACCAGCTGCTCCTTGGGAGAAAAAGAAATGACACTTTCTACTCCTCTAAAGAGTTACCATTCGAAAACTCACCGGGGCAGTTCTACCCTGTTCGATAGGATCACTAGAAGCTGGCATCCGCAGAATAGCAGTGAGTTTGGAGTTCTTTGAGCCACTCCCATGAGAGAATGAGTCTGCTCCTGTAAAAATTTAGTCTTAGACACCCTATGAACAGTTCTGTCTTCCTAATTAATAAATAACACTACACTCTTTCAGTTATTAAGAAGTCTAAGGGTCCTTTGATTCCTTTCCCTCAAAATCTACATTTAACCCATCAACAATCTAGACATTAACCCTTCAAAATATAGCTCAAAGACAACCTCTTCTCATCTCCATGGCTACCACTTAAAACAAGAAAAATATCCTTTAAAATTTTTGTACATGTACTGATAATGTTGCTTCACCACACTTACCAGTTATGGCTTTCAAAACTCTGAAGGATTCAGTTTCTTCTTGGTTCTCCAGATTTACTTGCCTGTTTCTCTCTTTGCACGTTGAATGAAGTGCAGTCACATTAACTCCATACTATTCTTAAAATAAGATGAGCTCTTTCCTGCTTTGGAGATGTCCACAAGCTATGCCTTCTATCTAAGATTCACTGGCTTCTACATCAGGGTAGCTGACAATCTCATTCTTTCTGTCTGAACTTAAATAATGCCTCCTTAGAAAGGCCTTACCTGGCCATTATATTTAAATAGTTACCCTTTGGATCATAATTATTCTGTATTACTGTGTTTTCCTTGATATTACAATTTGTAATTAGTACCACACATAGATCAGCAGGAGTTAGGATAATTTTATGGAAACTAACAGTGATATATTAGTTCAGGGGCAGGTGGGCTTCACTTTGAGTTTATGCATTGTGTGTGTGTGTGTCTACAGAGAGAACATGAAAGGGGGTTACTCTCTCAAAAACACACACACATTTTCACCCAAAAGTTATGTATTCAAGTTTTTGTACAAAACAATCCTATCATACTCATCAACTCTGCGATTCTGTTCTTGGAAACATTTTTCCAAGTCCTCTGTTTGGATGCCTAACAACACTTCCCTTGTTTGTTTCCCCCGCCTCCCCCCCCCCCACTTTTTCTACATCATCAAATCTCTGTCCATTTATGGCCCTCTTGATTCGCAGAAACATAAATAAGTCACATGCAGTTAGGTATATGGGGCAAGAGCGACAGGCTGTTTTTTGCCAAAAACTGGCACACTGAGATGGCTGCGTGAGCTAGTGCATTGTCATAGTGGCAAAACCAGTCCTGCATCTACCACAAATCAGGCCTTTCCTGTTGCACGCTGTTATGCAATCTTTTCAGAACCTCTAAATAGAATGCTTGATTAACGGTCTGAACTGATGGAACAAACTCCAAACGCACTACAAGTCGACATTTTTGTTCAGGAAGTTAGGGAGACATCCAGAACATGGTTTGACATCAATCAACATTTCATCTTTTTCGAAAAGAGACAGTCACTCTTACACTTTTCCACATCCCTGTCCTTTTACACTGTGTTCAGTATTACGACAGTTTCTGTGGCACTTCTCGTGAACAGGAATCAAAATTTTACAGCTGCGCTCTTAAATTGGCCATCACAAAAAAAACGAGGTTCAAGCAAAACTGCTTTATGAAAAAGCTTACTGTGACCAGAGTACCTTCCCAGATGACACTACTGGATGTACTAACTCAGAGTGAGTTGTTCAATGCTCATCTAGTGAGGAAAGAGTACCACCAGTGGAGCTTTGCTTTATTTGGGGGGGGGGGTATTACCTGCTCATATTACTCAATGTGAAGCCATTATATTCTTTTTCAGTGTTGCATGACAAATTGCCATAAACTTAAATAACAAAAAAAATCATACAAATTACGTCAGTTTCTATGGGTCAGCTGATCAAGCACAGATTCACTATACCCTCTGCTCAGGGTTTCTGAAGGTTGCAATCAAAGTGCTGCCACTCTTATCTAGAGTCTCAAATGGGCAAGAATCACACTTTCTAGCTAAATTGAGAGAATTTATCTCTATGTGACATGTGACTAGCACATGTGACTTCAGTTTTTTGTCCTGAAAGCTGGAGGCCCTCCTCAGGTCCTAGAGGCCATCTATAATCCCTAGAGGCTGCCCACAATTCCCTGCCACAGAAGCTTCCTTAGCATACATTAATTCATCAAGCCAGCAAGAAGAATCTCCAAGATGAGTAGGTAAGATGTCATCTGAGAGCAAGATTTCTCACCTCTTATGTCCTCTATTGACTGAATACATGCCACACATCTTCCCCCTACTCGGTGGGTGTGGACTTTATGGGATTGGAATGAATATAGTAGTCATTTTAGGGTTAGTCTGCAAAATCAGTGTACACTAAATCAACTATAATCAATGTATCTACAGGATATTTTTTAAACAGTTTTATTGGTATATTATTCACATGTCGTACAGTTCAATAGTTCAAATCGCTTCAAGAAGAGTTGTAAAATCGTCACCACAATCAGTTTTAGAATATTTTCATCATTCTTGTAAATTACTAGCCCCCCATTTCCTCTCAACCTCCCCTGCCATACCTCCAAGGAATTGTTAATCTAGTTACTGTCTCTGTATCAGGATTGCCTATCCTGAATCTCATTCATATACAGAAAAACATTTCTTAAAAACCAACAATAACAAATCGAGACAGATAAAAACCTCAATTGAAAATAAAGTAGAAATTATTAAAAGCTAGAACAAATGTAATGGATCATGAGGGAGAATGATTGACAGAGCACTACATGTTAACCTAACTGCATTTCCAATGAATGACTTTCCAATACTTTCTATTAGCTAGCAAAGCTTTCCAGTGCTTTCTGCTTGATAGCATGGCTATTCACAACCCTAGTCCATGGTCAGAGGAGATTCCCCAGAGGCTTAATTCATGTCTATTTCTCCTTTTTTTAAAACCTAAAGTGAAACCATTTTAAAATGGTTCAAAAAAGACATTATAGTACACCGTGACCTCATTATTGCTGCTACTTTACTAGATTCTGTCTGATAACCAAGCTATTCACATCCCTCAACTGTGATCGGAGGGGACTCACCAGACACATAACCCACATGTGGACCCTACGGATGGATTTGGGGCTCCTGCTACCATACACAGCCTTCTGCAACCCAGGTATTCACAATTTAAGCTCTTGTAGCATTCCTTCCTTCAGATTTGGAGTTTATTATTTACAGTCCTTGCATCACACCGGCTGGTGTGCTTCTTCTATGTGGACTTAGGTGACATCTCATTTATATGGTTGCTTGTTTTAAAAGAAGGCTTTAAGACCCAATACTGTTCTTTCTAGTTTATGTATCACACTTTACTATAGCACCCATGCCTTCAGTGATCCCTTCATGAAGGTGAGCATCAAGTAGGGTCCTATCATAAGAACCTTATGTTCTTAGGTTGGGGCTAGAATTGAATGCAAATCCTAAATCCATTTATACACATCTGTGGTTTATGTATGTCTCCAGCTCATCTCAGGGGTGTCATTGTCATTTTTATGTTGGAGAACATTATCAATCACCCCCCTGAGGCATCACTTCCATTGCCATCAAGTCAGTGCTGTGTCACAGCGACCCTATGGGCCAGGGAGAACTGCTCCTATGAGTCTCCAAGCCTGCTAATCTTCACAGCAGTAGAAAGCCTCATCCTCCCTATGTGGAGATGCCTGGTGGTTTTGAACTGTTGATATTATGATGAACAGTCCCATTTATAACCACTGCACATTGATAGTAATCGTTATGTTAGCCAATGCATAAGCGATCTTTAATAGAGTTCCTCTTTACTCAAAGATAAGTCGTCCGATATAAATGACTTTACAATTTTAAGTTTCCCACAGTGGTTCATGTTGGGGAAATTTATGCTTCAGGAAAACTCGAATGACTTGCATTTCGACAGCCACTACTGCCAAGATAAAAGACTTTCCCATTATTTCTAAATGACAGGGAAATAGTTTTGTTGATTTACTAGATCTGATTTGGTGAAAAGTGCAACTAGCAATTTATCTACATCATCCGAATTTAACACAGTGAACTTTTCTTCTTCACAATTCAGCAGGCTTAGTAGTCTTTATATTCTTAATTACAGTACATTCACAGTTTAAAAAATTAATAAAGTGCTTGCTTCAGCAGCACATGTACTAAAAATTAATAAATAAAAGTCATTTCTACTTAGGAATTTCTTTGATAAAGCAGTACTCTAACTAGTAATTTGATTAAGGTTCAACCTTGAGAAATAATCTTTTAGAACATTAAGTAGTAAGTACACATAAAGAACCACTGGAGCATCTCAAAGCATGATATTTCTTCTTGAGGGAAAGCAATTTTGTTACTGCATAAGTTAAAAGATATACTGGCCACACAACTTTTTTTTTTGCAGTGGCCACTTTTCACACTGAACAAATGTTTACTGGAAAGTACAAACTTCTGTTATTCCAGGTTAGTAAGCTGAATGACTGGACTGAGGCATCCCTGATTCTCTGATATAAGTCCCACTTAGTCTTGGTGTTTTACATTTTGCACATATTGATATACTCAATTTGCTAATATTTGCTCAGCATTTTGGGTAGCTGTCCATGGGAACACTTTTTTGTTTCTTGTCTTGCAATGTCTTTGAGTTTGTTATAAGGGTAATACAGATCAAGTGTTTGCTCTTATTTTCCAGAAAAGCTTCGTAAACATTATTTCTTATTTAAATTTTAATAGATTCTAGTAAAACCATCTGGAGACCTTTTTTAAAATATGAATTCAGGCTTTGCACCACACAGGGGACAACTTCTTCAATGAGATTTGGTATTTTTGTCTGTCGTGCGCTTTGTCCCACTCATCCAGGTCAGAATTAGGGCAAATTATGTGGATTTTATTGTGAATGAGGTGAAGATTTGCAGAGATCATCAGTTTTACATTCAACAACTCACATGTGTTTTAACTCATCCATTGCCGTCTCTGCACTGCATCGTCACTTTTCCCGCTTACTCCGTTTGTGTCCATTTCTTCCTCTACCCCAACCATCTGAACTTTGTCCTTGAGTACACGCTGTCCTTTCAGTTTGAAATGTTTGAACATTCTAACATGAAGGCAAGCTTTTTCTTAAATGAGCGGATGGGAACTATTTTAGGATTGTAGTCTATACAACATGCCATACTCAAATAGGGATGTGGTTGTGTTCCAATAAAATGTTGATATTTGTTAGTTTTGTTTAAAAGAGGAATCTGTTTGAACAGACCAAGAGCACACTTCAGGAAATCAAGGAAAATATGTGCCAAGATTGTATTTTGTCACCATATGCATTCAATTTATATGCTGAGCAAATAATCCCAGAAGGAAGACAGCATGCGCTCTCCAGGTTCTCTTATGGCCTTAGTCTGGTGGGCAGGACTCCGCCTTTGTGAATGCTTGCTATCGAGAGTTTTTCCCTATCACCAACCCACATTGTTTGTGTAAATAGAGCCCAGTCACTTACGTGTAGGCTATACAAATCAAAATTCACGTACGATGGTCTGTAAAGTCAGCGTACACATGTATGCCTCGTTTCCTTTCCTCAACAGTCTTTTGAGCTCTCACTATTGGCTACCTGAGTTCCACTATCAATAATATCACAGTATACCTCACAGGGATTCTTGATAAGGGTCTCTATCCTAAAGATGACCATCTCTCTAACGTGAACCAGAAAAAATAAAGTGAACCAGATAAGTGAATGGATTTGGGGTTCACACAATTCTAGCCTAATCTAAAAATATTTCATTTTTATGACATGGCCCTTCATGACTCGCCATCTTGCAGAGACCCTTGAAGATATGGATGCTGTAGTGAAGTGTAAAGCTAGATGTTGCCTGTCTATCAAAAAGTAGAGTGTCCAGTGTCTCATCTTCAAGTAAGCAGCCATCTAAGTGAGGCATCAATGAAGTCCACAAGGAGCACATCATCCTGTGTGCAGTAAGAATTTTCAATAATATAGTCAAAAGCCAAAGGAGTGAATTCTATCAGAGCTTAAATTCTGAACCCGTATTCTGCAGGTTATGGAGGACAGAGGAAGCCCAACTCCATCTGCAGGGTCCCCACATGGATTAAAACCCCAGTGAATCCACTCTGATTATAGTCGAGATTATAAAAAGTCTTGCTATCAGAGAATATTGTAAAGTTGATTGTGACAGATGCTTTAAAATGTAACACCTGATCATTTGATCTCCCTTTTAACCCATTTTAAAGTTGTTTCCATTTTTAAGATTTGCTGCTTTTCAATTGAGGTTTCTGTTTTGGCATTACTGGTTTTGTCTGCATCCCATTTGCATTTTGTATGCTCTTTCCACAGGTAAGTCTATAGAGACAGTAACTGGTTTAACAATTGCCTAGGGGCATGGCAGGGGAGACTTGGGGGAAATGAGTAGCTAATTAGTACAAAAGAAGATGTCCTGAATTGGTTGTGGTGATGTCTGTACAATTCGTAATATAAAAACAAGGATTAATCTATGATGTGTGAATTATATGCCAATAAAAATATTTTTTAAAGAATGTAGTATTAGAATTTGCAGTGGGCTCACTCCCCCCTTGAGAAATAGATGATGCAACTTTTCTTGCTAAAAGTGAAGATTTGAAACACTACTTGGTAAAGATCAAAGACTATGGCCTTCAGCACAGATTGCAAATCAATGTAAACAAAACCAAAATTCTCACAACTGGCCCAACAGAAAACATGACAAATGTAAAGGATAAAAAAACACTGCCATCCAGCAGCTCTCCAGGAGTATGGCTGGGCCTCCTACTCCTACCAGAGGGCATTGATGCAAAAAAAAAAAAAAAACACTGCCATCAAGTGATGCTTACTCCGAGGGACCCTGTAGGAGAGGGTAGAATTGCCCTTGTATGTTTCTGAGATGGAACTCTTTCTCCCATGGCGCAGCTGGTGTTTTCAAACTGATGACTTGGCAGTCAGCAACCCAATGCACAGTCACTATGCCATCGGGGCCTTTTCAGTAAGACCAAGAACACCTGACATTTATCTTTAATATCCTATCTTTTTACTCAAACATAATGAAACAAAATCAGAAAATTTTGTCTTCTGTGACCCAGTAGGTCACAGAATAGTTTAGTATGAAGTTCTTTAGCCTTGGTTCTGCTAACATTTGAGCCATATTTTTATTTGTATGTATGTATGTATACACATATATGCACATATATTAAGGTGGTTGATGTTACTGCATTATATTTAATAACCCCCCCCCCCCAATGATGACTATAAAAATGTCTCTACATTGCCAACTCTTGACAAAAAATCCCCCTCTGGTTGAGAAACCATCTTAATATCTAAATCTAATGAAAGAAATATAATTATTAGTTGTTTCCTGTGATTAAATAGGAGTCCTATTTTTATTTAATTTAAATCTATATCCTGACTTGGGCTAAGTTAACGATACTTGTTTTTGTCTAGAGCTGAGTTATTTCACACAGTAGTGGACAGAAATAGGAGGTTCCAAACTCTTGAAAGATGGTAAGTCATTGCTGAAAACAGATCACATAAAATATACCAGAGAGCTTGAAGATTTGCTGCAGAGGTATATACTATCTTATAATTTGCACATTGATTACATATTGGGTTCATAATATCTTAGTTAGGTGAATTTAATTTCACCAGTTTCTTTTTTGTTCTATTTGTTTTGTTGTTGGGGGGGGGGCATCACTGCCCTCTGGTGGTCGTGGGAGCTACCCAGCCTTGCTTCCAGGGAGCTGCTGCTGGATTTGAACTGCCAAGCCAATGGGCTGCAGTCCCGCACTCAACCAGTATGCCACTGGGGTTCAGCCCTCTTTTTATTTTTTTAGTTTTGTTTTTTGGGCATCACTGCCCTCTGATGGTGGGAGTAGGAGGTCCAGCCTTTGCTCCTGTGGAGCCGCTGCTGGTATTGAACCTCCATCCCAGTGGGCTGCAGTCCCGTGCACAACCACTATGCCACCAGGGCTCAGCCCCCTCTTTTTATTTTTGAAATATTGCTACTACAAAATTTCAATTACACGTGTGGTTTCACACAGGCACACATGTAATATATAAGAACTAACAGGTAACTCAGGCAATGTTGACTGCTTATATTCGGTGGATTGCAACTAATATTGGTGGGGGGAAATGTATATAAATTTTTAGATGGGAAAGTTAGTTTATTTGGTAAACTTTCATCCAAACCACACACACGGCCTCCGGTTTCCATTTACCTCTTTCAGTCTTCTGAGCTTTGTTTTGGGTCAATGCTACTCATTTGGTCTTCTGTGGTTGGACTGTTCATAAGATTTTTCTCCAGGGGTATAACTGTTCACTTCATAGACTTTTATTTGGGTGAAGTTGGGTATCTGGGGTGGGTTTGCCTCCAGTTCTGAAGACTGCCTTAAAGGCCATCGTCACTTTCTGAGGGGGTACCAGCATCTCTACCAGGCCAGTAGTTTTAGACTTATGATTTTGAGTTTTGTTCCACATTTTTCTCTCATCCAACCCAAGACCTTCCATTGTAATCCTAGTTAGAATGGTTGACTATGGTAGCCAAGCACCATCTAGGTCTTCTGATGTCAGATTGCAGGGGCTGTGGGTCATACTGTCCATTATTTCTTTAGTCTAATTGTTTCCTTACATTTTTAATTTCTCAATTTTTCATTACTTCAGACAGAGGGAGACTAATTGTTACATCCTAGATGGCCTCTCACAAGTTTCTAGGACTCCAGTTGCTTCTTACCAAAAGCAGGATACAGAACATTATCTTTGCAGAAGATTCACGTCAACTGACCTTGTTACACCCCAAGGCTATGGTTCCATGCTCCCCAGCCCAGTGACTCATTGCTTCACCATGTTTGGCTATGACTAGGAAGTCTTCATAACTTTGTCCTTGTAGCTCTATGCACTAAGTGAATATATTTGTTGCACAGGTAGAAGTGCATTTGGAAATTTGCATGTGGAAATCCCCTCTACCAAACCTATTCCTCGGTAGACTCACAGGTATAATTCTGTTCACCTCCCACACCTATTCGGCTTGCATTCACTCCGATTACCACGCCTCCTTACTGTGACTGCAGGTTTGTGTATTACATATTTATTGAACAGTACCATTATAGAAACATGGAATATTTATTATTTTTATAGAAATAAATTCTGAAGTTTACAAAATAAGTGAAAAGAAATGCTGACATTTCCCACAACCCTATGAAATGCTTTGTACATCATAACTCTTTATCATGCCTGAAAGATTTTTCTACTTCAAACCAATTGCGATTACGCAGGTGCTTTATTGTGACTTTTGATGTATCTTCATGTTGTGCCTTGTCATTCTCCTGTACATCAGTTGCTTTCATACATTCAGGCTCTTTCCTGGCGGCGTGCTGAGATGTCTCGGCATCTATCATACTTAGAAAATCGTAAGCAGGAAGAGGAGGTCTCCATTCCTCGGCAGATAAAACTCCTGAAGGAAAATTGAGCCAAACATAGCAAATGAACGGCTATAAAATAATCACAAATAGACATCAGTGTATTTTAAAAGACTACATTTGTAGAAATGAAGGTTTTACATGTACTTCACTCATCTACACAAAACTAGATCCTTTTTGTTCATTTACAAGGAAATTTGGCATATCTGTTACTTATCTTGCTCTGAAGAATAGTATTTCTTATGAAATACCCTGGAAAGATTTTGGAGCATATATTATTATTATTACTAGGCAAATGTTCTCTTACCTTTTAAAACATTATTTTAAAAAAATTATAGTAATATTCTTTCCACATATTTGGTGTTTTCTAGTTTTCATATATAAAATGCTTATATAAAATTAATCATCGACAAGAAATAATTGAAACTTGCTATGGCATCAACCAAAAATAAATGAGATTTGGAGTGTTTCTCTCAAATGAATTTCACAAAAATGAATTATAGCATTATTTTAAAACTTTAGTCATTATAAGAAAACCGATTAAAGCAAATATATAAATATATACACACATATAGACCCATACATATATAGCCATCTGTAACCAGTTTTTTACAATTTAATATAGTATGTGTTTGATACCTTAGCTAATTTTTCTCTTTTTAAAATAATTTTACTGGGGACTCTTACAGCTCTTATAATACATCAATTGTATCAGGCACATTTGTTACCATCATCATTTCCAAGACATGGTCTTTCTACTTGAGTCCTTTGTATCAGCTCTCTATTTTTCCCTCACTCCCCCACCCTCCAACCCTCAAAAACCCTTGATAATCTATAAATTATTGTTATTTTCATATTTTACACCATCTATCTCCCTTCAGCCATGTTTCTGTTCTCTCTCTCTCAGGGAAGAAAGGGGGTTGTTGTACATCGGTCATTTTCATCAATTTCCCCGTTCTCCTCCACCTTCCCCCTACCCTCAGGGTATTGCTACTCTCATTATTGGTCCTGAGGGATTTATCTGTCCTGGATTGTGTGTTGAGAGCTTTACTGTACCAGTGTACATGGTCTGTTCTAGCCAGATTTGTCAGGTAGAACTGGGGTCATGGTAGTTGGGGATGGCGGTGGAGGGGGTATAAGCATTAAAGAACTAGAGGAATGTTGTGTGGCTTCATCAGTGCGCTGCGACACCCCGGGTGGCTCGTCTCTTCCTTGTGACCCTTCTGTGAGGGGATGTTCAATTGTCTACAGATGGGCTTTGGGTCTCCATTCCAAATCCCCTCATTCACATCAGAATGGTTGTTTGTTTGGGGTTTTCTCAGGCCTGCGAACTGATCCCACTGACCCCTCATGATCACACAGGTTTGTGTGCTTCTTCCATGTGGCTTTTTTTTCTTGCCTCCCTGCTAGAGGGCCTCTTGTTTAACTTCCAGCCTTTAAGACCTCAGACACTGTATCTTGTAATAGCTGGGCACCATCAGCATTTTCTCTATCTAGTAGAAATATCTTATAACATAATTTTGAAGATAAACAAGTGGCTACCTAGCTGGGAAGCAACAAAGCCCACATAAGCCTACCTATGTGATCACAATGCTGGATGAAAGCTCAAACAAAACACAGCATTGCACGTGTACAATATATCTGCATTGTTTTTACTGATATGTAATTTCCTAACTTAGAGGAGGAAGCCCTGGTGGTACAGTGGGTAAGCACTCAGCTACCAATCAAACCCACCCGCCAACTCTGTTGGAGAAGAGTGTCAGTCTGCTTTCATAGAGATTTCCAGCCAACGGGACAACTCCACTCAGCTCTATAGGCCCACTAGGAGCAGAAATGACTGTACCTGGTACACCACAACCTAGGGGCTTGAGATGACCTAGCAAATGGTCTTTCAGATTGTTGCCTAGATCCAGGTTAGCAGATTTAAGAGAGACATACACAGATAAAATATGTTCTTGAATATAATGAATACACAAGACGTAATATCAACTAGCTATAGTGTGTATTACATTTACAAATAAATGCATAAAAGTCATTTTTAAGAAAATATTAAATTTAAAGGAAAATGAATATTTGGCAGTGTTCATTTCTTAAAGTTAACACTATAGCCTAGTGGTCTGGGATTATGACAAAAGGTCTGAAACTAAGTATCTCATTTTTTCCAATTACTTGTGGAGGAAACTGTAGGGAGCTCTTCAGTTGCACAAAAAAATTGTAATATAAGCAACCACATAGAGGTATTTTGCATTAAATTAGTAGTGGTAAGAAAAGCTATTAATATGAGCTTTCACTATATGCCAGGCATGATTCATTTATCTTTATTAAAACCCCATGACTATCCCAATTTCATAAACAAGAAAACTAAGGCATAGAAAGATCCAGGAACCCAACCAAAGTTAAGTGTAAGTCTCAAAGAAATCAGAATAGTCAGTAGCCACAATTTCATAGAAATTAAGTCTATAAAAGGCAAGGTGAGGTAGGCCCTAATGGCACCATGCTAGAAATTTGGGTTCTTCAAAGAGAATCACTGTAATCCTTCCCCCCTGTTTGTCTGAGGTTCACTATGGGTAGACATCTAACCAGTGAAGAGAGCAACAAAGACCTGAGACATAGAAGTACTGCTCCCTTTCCTTCTTAGCTCCTGCAGAGGCCACTAGACAAACTCAAGAATAAGAGCAATGACACACTGAAATGATGGAAACACCTCTAAGAGTGGTTGGCAAAAGTGCTCACAAAACTGCAATTGAAGATACACCAGTCTCTCAAGAAACTCAGAAGCATAGTTCTGAATCTTCCTGAGGTGAGGAATCAAAGCCTCCTGGGAGACTCCTTATAGACAATGTCTTCACAGGGTAATGATCATGCTTTAGATTTCACTGCTTATAAAGTACTCTTGCATGCACAATGTTGTCTGTTTTAAAAGCAAGTACATAACATATTTAGAGTCAATTCGGACTCAGCAAGCTACAGGGCAGAGTAAAACCGTCATAACCTTCTCTTGCAGAACAGTTAGTGGTTTCCAACCGTCAACCCTTCTGCTAGCAGTCAAGCATCATACCATTGCTCCATCAGGGCTCTTTGTGTTTGGAAGAGGAACTACTAGTCCCATTTTACAGCTGCAGAGAAAGGAACTTAGAAAGGCTCAGTATCTCGCTCAGGGCACACAGTTATCAATTAAGGAGACTGGGTCTTGAGTTCAGGTCTCTGCTTTTTAAGTTCAGTGTGTTTTGCTTGACACCATGACCTCTTTTTAAATAGGGCTTAGTCTGAAAAGCACATGGCTCTGATCACGACAAGCACATGAAAAAGCTATGTAAGAAATGTCTTGTGAAATCTATCATTTCAGTCTTATACAAATATCACAATGTAAACATGAAGTTAATTATAGTCACTTGATGGAAGAGGAGAGCCAGAAAAAAGTACTTTACTTGGAAAGAGAAAAAGTGAAATTAATATAAGCTCCATGAAGGTATTTTTTTATTATTTTGTTTCTTGATATAGCTTAAGCATGTAAAATATCACCAACCATCAAGCACTAGTCAAAGAAGAATGCTTGCTTTTCTCAAGGTAAAAAAATTTTTATATATATATTACCAAATATATATGGAATGCTTAATTAAAATTCTGCCCCAATTTTATTTATTAGCAAAAGGAACATCATGGCTATTTGTGGTAGTTATATAATCTGGTGTCAATTTGGAATGTGAGAGGATTAAGAGTGAAAGGGTGGAGTCTAGTCTGTTACAGTCGTAACCAATGAGGCCTCTGTGTGGGCACGGCCTTCCCCTGTTGATTCTGGGGATTCCTGTTCTTCCTCCTGGGAGGCAGGAGACTCTCTCTCACCACACTCCCTTGAAGACACTCTACTGACAAAACACATGGTACTATGCTGACAGACCCCGTACGCTGGGAACAAGAGAAACCACGTGGAGACCCCTACCAGCACTGAGGTACATACAATGCCACAGGATCCACAGACTTTCAACCCACTGGCCTGTGATCAGACTGCATTCGGCATCATTACATGTGTTTCGTGAGTCTGAAAAGGACTTTATAGACTGGTATCAGACAATGTGTTAATATTGGACTTATAGACTTCATCTGGACCAGGCTGGGATGTTTTCTCGATATTCAACTGTTTTTGTATATAAACCTCTTTCTTATACACATGTGTGTCTATGAATTTGTTTCTCTCATCTACCCAGACGAACACACAATTGTTTATAAAAATTAAAGGAGTGACTAATATATATTAAGTACTATATTAACTACCATTATTAATGTTCTTAGAAAGCAACTTGGATAATTCTCATACATAGTGAAATCTGAGAACTCTTGTCGGGGAAAATAGTGAAAGTATTGGAATGGGTAAAGAGTCTAGATTATACAGTGATAGCTCCTATTCTTTAACTGCAAAATCGGGTGATAATATCTGTCCAGAGTTGAGCAGATACAGAAAACAAATATAAAAACTGCACTATGGTTTACACATGAGAATACTGGAATGGAGTTTAGACTGGAATGAGATGTTCAGTGGACATCAAAGAGACTATCACATTGGGGAATGCAAAAAAGGAAAACTCAACTCCCAGGTACATGAAAGACTTGTGTAGAAAGATAAATCCATGAAGGATTTATGCTCAGCAGGCCAATGATCCAACTGCAATAATTAGAAAATTTTAATTGCATACAAAAATGACATGTTTAAAGGTACTGGTGATCTTTACAACTAAAGAGGTTGTCTCGATGGCGATAAATGTAGAGCAGGAAGTCAACTCTCCCAGGCCAGGCCTGTGCTTCTGGCCTCAGAATTGGAGATTATCCCATGGACATTACTATCAGCATATCAATTTTATTTATTTATTTATTTTCAGAAACCCATTCCTAATGCCACCAAGTCAATTCTGACCCCTAGTGACCTCAAATGATAGCACAGAAGTACCCCTTTGTGTTTCTGAGTCTATAATCCTTTATAGAAGCAGAGGGTCTCATCTTCCTACCCGTGTGCAACTGTCAGGGTCAGACTGCTGATGTCAGCAGCCCACTCAAACTCCACTACATCACCAGGACTCCTTACAGCTCCAATAATGTGAACATCATGACAACTCTTTCTCTCCGGCATTCATTACCTATGATTCAAGTTTAAGACATATGTAACAAAGTACAAAACTATGGAAAACAGAAAACTTACTGATAGGTCTTTCTAGTCCTGCTTCAAATTTCTTAAGCCACAATAAAATGTTCTGTTCAGTTATAGACTGGTCTGAAGGAAATGCAAATACTTCACCACCTGAATGCAGATTCACTAACACAAGAAGTGGAAGGGGAGGCAGAACAAGGTCAAAATATACTTGTAGAATTCCTCTTCCTGCAGGAGTATTCTTTCTACAAAAGGGAACAATTTAATGTTACTATGTTTCTATATTAAAATAGCAAGTAGATCATTCGATCAATTGTCTGTAGATCATTAGACTTTATAGATATTGTGTTAGACCAATAATGTAAGTTGATTTATCAAAAGATGTTTTAAAAAGCAAGAGGTCTACAACAATGTTGTTATAAAAACTTCTTAAATTTTCCTTTTAACATGGGTATTGTGTTTCATTTACAAGGGAAAAAAGATAGCCAGTGTAAGTGCAAAACAGACATTGTCCAAAGGCTATTAAGTTAGATTTCACAAAGTCAAACATCTTCTTCGAAAATTCAGCCAAATATCTGATACACATGCCAGCTCAAAAGTGAAATGGTTATGTAATTATAGGAAAATACTTTCATTTTTATTTTATGCATAGTGAATCAAGATACTTATTTATAAATGTTGCTCATGTTTATATTGTGGCTTTCCTAAAAAAGAAAGGGGGAATGCTCAAATTAAAGAGCTTATAACAATTATTTTTATTCAAGACTATAGTTTTTAAGTTAAAAATACCTAGTTTCTCTTACATAGCACATTCCATATTGTACAAAATACTGTTTTGCTATGATAATGGAAATGATATTTATCTGAAAATATCTGTCATGGGTAGTACGTTAATGAAACTGTTCAAAGCACCCACATTTTTAGAGATGTTACATCTGACAGATTAAAACAAAGAATACATGAAATGTTAACACAGCTATGGATCTAAAATATAGGCTAAGAAATATCACTGGCCAATGCACTCAAGTTTTTATGTGGCATTGCAGTTGAATTTAAAATTAGAGAGGTAGAGGAAAAAGAAACTGACAGGAAATGCCAAAATACCACAATGTTTACTTTTCTATATTTGCAAAATTGTTCTCAATGGGCATAAATTAACTTTTAAAATTAAGAAAAATATAGCATTTTTCCCCTTATGAAACAGAATTTATCAAGGGTTTGTGAGCGAGAGGGGGGGGGGAAGGGAATGTGGGGGGGGGGATGAGGAGCTGTAGAAAGAAAATGTTTCGAAAATGAACATGGCAACAAATGTATAAATGTGTTTGACATAACAGACAGATACATGGATTGTGATAAAAGTTGTAAGAGTATCCAATAAAATTATTTTTAAAAGACCAGAATTTAATCTACAACCAGGTCTGAGACCATCTGGGAGTTCAATTACTAACACAGCATGGTGATATATACCCATAACCGCCCCCACAGAGCCACTCCACCTCCCAGCAACGCTCCCGGGCACAATGGGGTCTTCAAACCTGCAAGTCTTTACAGAGGTGTATGGCTACATCTTTCTCCCATGAAGACACTTATACACTGCTCCTACAATATTAGCTTTGAAGACAGAGTTAGTTTTATTTCTTAGTGAAAATATAGTACCAGTTATTTACCTCACCTAATGTTTTAAAAAAAATTAAATATACTCACAGATTTAACCAGCAAGGGGTAAGGGAATCCAAATGTTTCTGTGTTATCAGTGTCACCATTACTTCTTTATACGTATGATTTATGCTACCATCACTAAACAAAATAAGTAATGGTTTCTGAAGCCGTAAATAAGTGGGGAGATTTTCCACAGTGATTTCTGGCTGTTAAACGACACAAATTAAAAACGGTGGGGATGAAATGCATAAAATAGAAAGTAATCTCCAAATAACTCAGATGACTTTAATTTGTAAGATGTAATGAACATTTCTAAAACTCTAACTAAAGGAAAATACATTTAAGTGAAGACTTTACATTAATTTTACCCAGATAATTCTGTCTTTGCTCTTGACTTCTTTGACAACCTCTTTAAACAAATAAAAATTTGGAACTTTAAGTGTCTTCAGTAAGAAGTCAAACCACAATTAGTTCACAGGTTAGGTGAAGTGGAGACATGACTGACATTGGGTCTAGCCAGATCACAAAGATCCACCACCTACTACCTCATCATTATCTCTTAGCATCAACTGACCTCAAGGAGGCGGGACTTTACTAATAAATCCTAATAAAACCTCTGAACAAGGAAGCTTCTTGGGCTTCCTGATTGATGAAAGGCTTTCATACACCTAAGAGGAAAGTAAACTTAATATTGGAAACCCTCCTAGAACTTATCATATGGGTCTATTCACTTATATTCTTTTATTCCACATTTGAATTGGATCTGGTGTGGTCGTTAGGTAATCTGTTATCAATTTGAGACTTAAGAATAAAGTGGTAGAGTTTAGCCTGTCAATCAGGTCGCAGCTTGTTGACCTCATTTGGAGATAAATAGCTCTCTGGAGGTGGGCCACACACTCATTCCCTGCAAGACAGTCCTGCTGAGAAAACACCTGGAATTATGCTAGATCCATGGAGCTGAAGGAGCCTCATGGAGACCCCGCCAGTGCTGAGATGTTTCTGCTACCACTGGATCCAAAAGACTTCCCACCCACTGATCTGTGATTGTCCTGCATTCAGCGCCATTGCATATGCTTTGTAAGTATGAAGAGGAATTTTTAGACCGATATCAGACATATGGGATAATACTGAATTTATGGATTTGATCTGGACTGGGCTGGGATGTTTTCTCAATATTCAATTGTTCTTATATATAAATATCGTTTTATACATAAATGAGTGTCTAAATATTTGTTTCTCTAGCCTACCCAGACTAACACACTTGGGATGTGGAATAAGATGTATTTGAGCAGAAATTAAAAACACAGGGAGAAGCAATGAGGAGCAGCAGAGAGCTAATAAGATACATATACCGTCTGGGAAACCATCAAAGTCATGTACACCTAGACCAGTGGGTGTGGTGCTCATGTATTCAATATGTCAATTTTATGATTGAGATGTAGGGGTGGAGCCTAGCCTGTTAATCTGGAGATAGTCATTGAGTAGCCAATGAGGCCTCTGTGTGGGCATGACTTTCTCCTGATATGTCTGGGAAATCTTGTGATATTTCCCTCATGGAGATGAGAAGCTATCTCCTCAGTTGTTGGGAGTCAGTCTCCAAGATGAATTACAGACAAGATGGCAGCATCTGAGCTGGAGGATCCGGAGGAGAAGCCACACAGCCTTATCCTGATGGAACCAGACCTCTGAGAAACTGTAGAGGCCACAAGGAGACCCCTGCCAGTGCTGAGTTGCTTCTACCACCACTGGATGCTGTTGATGGACCCTGAGCCCTGGAAGCAAGGAGCCATGGGAACTCCCCTGCCAGCGCCAGGATTCTGCACCCACTGGCCTATGACTTTGTGAGTCGGAAGTAGACATCATAGACTGGTATCGGGCATATGGACTAATATTGGACTTAGGACTTTGAACTGGACTGGGCTGGGATGCTTTCTCAATGTCCCATTCCTCTTGTATATAAACATTAGCCTTATATCCATATGCATGTCTATGAATTTGTTTCTCTATTTTACCTGGGCTAACACAGTGGATTAAGAGTTACTTTATACCTCAAGTAGTTTGGACTTTGTTCCTGGACTTTGTAAAATAACCCTTAGTTGGGCTACATTGGCCACACTTGAGATTTTGTATTAAAGATTAGAAGCTAGTCCACAAGCTTACTTGGATCCAAATAATAACTATGTGAATTGGCTGATAAAAACGCAAGTGTCGCCCCTTCAGGCCAGTGCTTAGGTTGGAGCTGCTGGAAGGGCGGAGAGAAGGTCGGGTAGAGACATGGAGCCAATGGCAAGGATATACACAAAAGCTCCTATTTGAAGGATGGGCATCAGGGGAGTGGGTTGGGGGAGAGGCCGGGGAGTGTAAGATATGACAGAATAATAATAATGTATAAAGCATTGAGGGTTGGTGGGGAGGAGAGAGCAGGGGAAGAAGGGAAGGGATGGAAAAGCTGATACTAGGGGCCCAAGGGAAAAGGCAGATGATTGGAGAACGATAATAGCAGCGGACATGTGAAGATGCCAGACACAGTATGTTTACTTATGTATTGTGAAAAGCGATGTATGAGCCCCTAATAAAATGATTTAATTAAAAAAAAAACCCAAGTGTCAAAAGATGCTATAATCAACTGTCACAACATATCCCACAAAGAAAATGTTCTACATCCTATGTTGGTAACAACTGGGGTCCCCCACACTTGTAAGATATTATAAGATGGGAGAAGATGTGGAACAAAACTCAAAATCATGAGAAAGACCACCCTTAGTGGTAAAACAGAGACTAGTGGAAGAGCTGAAACTATGGTCACCCACCTTCCAGTTTGGGATTGAACTTATGCTCAATTTGCAGTCAAACAACAGACAGGTCTGTAGGGTGAGCAATAACACCAAAAGGTAAACACTTCCTAGAATAATCTACTTGAGTTCAAAATGGTAGCATTTGCCCAAGTTTAAGAGTTTAGAAGGCAGGAAGAGTTAAGGGAGGAGAACTGAAGACAGGAAACAGAGGGTGGAAGTTCAATGTGTGATGCTACATTGTGGGGGGTTGCATGAATGACATGAAACAAAATGTGTATGAATTGTTGAATGGAAAACTGATTTGCTCTGTAAGCTTTCACCCAATTCATTATAAAAAGTTAAATATAACCAAAAAACCTAAGCATTAAACCTCAATGAGTCCATCTGTGGGGGAGGGGGGTGATAATCCTAGAAAGCCTCTTTGGGGAGTGATATGTCCGACACTTAAGACCTTTCCAAACCATGCCTGAGTTTCTCTTCTTTGAGTTGTTTCTGAATTGTATCATGTTGTTCCTGCCTGTTTGTATCCCTAATTCTCCTGAGAGTTGTATTCCTTCCCCTAATAAAACACCTACCCAGATGTGTGTAAGTTCTATGTGACGTTGCAGTAAATCACTCAGCAGAGCAGGAGAGAGGGCCATGGGGACTGAAAGGCCTGCTACTGGAGACAATGAAGAATGTGGAATGCAGAGATACACCTGACCCCCACTTCCTAGGAACCAGCTTTGTGCTGATTTTTAGTCACAAAGAGAAAGTAAATACATTATTCACTTACAGACTTAGGCATGTAAGAGGAAAACCAGATGGGGAAAGTTTTTAATTATCTAGCTCTCAAGACTACTGAGAATAATCAGGATCAAATGGATAACATGATTATGTATCCTTATAAAACAATGGCTAACAGGAAGATGAGCATGTACAAAGGTCAACCTTGCGAACCAGCCTTGAGGTCTGTGAGTTAGAGGAGAACGAAGATTGCAAAATCACATTCAGGAATCAAAAGCTGATTGAGTCTTCAGAATACAATGCCGTCAGATGGAGGCCAACTCAAAGCAGCTCTGCTGTTGTTAGTAGCGACCCTGTCCACACCAGAAAGAAACACCGCACAGTCCTGCCTGCACCAGCCTCACCGTTGTTCCTGTGCTGAGTCTACTGCTGCAGCCACCGTGTCGATCCCTCTCCCCGGAGGGCTTAACAAACACCATGGCCTTCTCCAGGGTCTCACTTGGCAACATGTCCAGAGTCTACAAGATGAAGTCTTGCCATCCTTGCCTCTAAGTACAGCACTCTAGCTGTACTTCTTCCAAGGTAGACCAGTTTGTCCTTTTAGTAGTTCACGGTACTTTCAATAGCCTTCAGCAGCACAGTTCAAATGCGTTGATTCTTCCTTATTCAGTTTATAACTTTCACATGTATATGAGGTAATGGAAAATACCATGGCTTGGGTCCTGTGCATGGTAGTCCTCAAAGCACTTTCCTTGCTTTTTTTTTTTTTTTTTTTTTTTAGGCATCACTGCCCTCAGGTGGTGGGAGTAGGAGGCCCAGCCTTTGCTCCTGGGAGCCGGAATTGAACCTCCATCCCAGTGGGCCGCAGTCCCGCGCACAACCACTACGCCACCGGGGCTCAGCCCCCTCCTTGCTTTTTAATACTCTAAATTATTCCTCAAAGCACTCTCCTTGCTTTTCAATACTCGAAAGAGGTCTTATGTAAAAGACCAATGTAACAGGTCTTTTGAAGTCTTGCCTACTGCTTCCATGAGCAATGATTGTATATGCAAGTAAGACAAAATCCTAGACAACCTCTGTCTTTCCTCCATTTATCATGATGTCATCCATTGGTCCATTTGTGAGGATTTGGATCTTTTTTACATTGAGAGGCAATCCATACTGATAATTGCAATCTTTGATATTCATTAGCACGTTCTTCAAATCCGCCTCACTTTCTAATGAGTCGAAATGGACTCGAGGACAGAGTTTGGCTTTCATGTATTATGCTAGTGATATTGAATTAAATGCAAAATTAAGTAATCTAGGTTAAACATGTTGTACTATGGAACTATTACACAAAGTACTACACTAGATAAGGCCTTTCATGCAACAGTGTTTTGTTCTAAAGTTGTATATCATAAACAAATAGTAGTTAATGTCTGTTGGAACTGATACTAGCAATAAGCACTGTAAGCGTATTCTCATGTAGTCTTCAAACTAATACTCTTCAGTAGGTGATGATGCCACTCCCATTTTAGATATGATGTAAAATCTGCTGCACCGAGAAGTTAACAAAGAAAAAGGAGGGATCAAGCACGGATTTGAAGGCAGGCAACCTTTCTAGAACCCAGGTGCTTTCTATCAAGCATCAACCTAAATCAACTACTTCAACCAACCAGTAGTGTCAGCAGGAAAAACAACCCAAAGACCTAGTAATCCTTTGGCAGTGGATTAAAGGAGGTACACATACAGAAAATGAGCAATAAAACAGAGCAACTCAAACTCAGAAACGCTTCAGTTCAAAAACCATCATACCCTGTGACAGCAAAAGTTGCAAGATCGGGTATTAAAATACAATTTGATCTAAATTCTCCACTTCAAATAACACCCTTATTATAAAATAAACTCACAAATGTTTCCAGTAATGCATTTGCTATCCTTTGAATTATGTCTTCAGCATCAGTGCTAGTTAATGGCATGCTCACTGTATTCCCTTCTTCATGTCTGGCAAGGAGCACAGCTGGGACTGTTGTAGCATATTTATCCGACCTATGGGGAAAATGTATTAAAATTAACAACCAAAATACAGCAAACCATAACAAAAAAAAAAAAAGAAAGAAAATTAGGCCAGGAGGTCAGTGTGGGTTAAAAGATTGGTAGCCCGGCTTTGAAGAAAAAAAAAAAAAACCTCAACTTCAAACAAACTAATCTTCACAATGAAGCTTTTTGAGGGAGTTTATGAGTCTTGAAATACAGATTAAAAGAAAGCAACAGTTAATGATGTAGCCAGAATTGTTTAAATGGACAATTTATGCATCAAGAAAATGTTTAAGTGGGATTTAGAACACATTGAATGGTGCTAAACCATTTTTTGACAAAGGAGATGGGCTTTTAATGAATATTTACTATTTGCCAAGCATGATGCTATTGCTTTAGTGACACTTTCATTTGACCCTCACACGGCCCTATGAAGTAGCACTATCACCTCTATTTTACAGATGAGAAAGTCAGGGCAAAGAGAATGAGAAACTGATAGCTAAGATTTAAACTGAGAAACTTTCCACATGGAGTTTATTCTCTCCAATGACCAAAGAACCCAAATCCTTCCAACTAAGGAAAAGCTTTTGTGTGAAATGATCAGATTCATGTCATGTGTGAAAACTTAACTCATACTAAAGTAGAGGTACTGTGTCATAAGCACTAACAGAGAGCACCACCTTCAAATGACTGAAAGATACTCTTTGTTAACTAGTTGGTTCTAAACAAGGCACTCAGGATAACTGCCGGTACAATTCTTTGACTGTGGTTAAATGCACAATGACGGCAGAGTAAAAGAAGATGGGGTGGTTATTATTTTGTTACATAATTTTTTAAATAATTTTTTTCTTAGTTCTTATAAAATTTTAATACATCGATTGAATCGAGCACACTTGGACTTATGCTGCCACTATCATTTCCAAAACATTTCCTACTTGAGCCCTTGGCATAAGCTCCTCTTTTCACCCCTCCCTCCCCCACTTTCCCACCCACGTAAATCCTTGATCAATTATATATTGTTATTATTATTTTGCGTCTTACACTGTGTCCCCCTTCACTCACATTTCTATTATTCGTCCCCTTTTTTGGGGGAAGGGCTCTATCTCCAACCACGTGACGGGTTCCACCTTCCTCCCTCACCCCCTCCCCAAAGATCTCCCTCCCCTCATGCTATCACTACTCCTACTACTGTTCCTGAGCGTTGCTCTTTCCTGAATTCCATGTGTCAATGTGTGTTCTCTGGTCTAGCCAGGTCTGTAAGGTAGAACTGGGTCGTAGTAGTGTGGGGGGCAGGCGGTTATGAAGTAGGAGAGAAGCATTTAGGAACTTGAATGGTGTGTTTCATTGATGCTATGTTGTATCTTGGTTGAATCATCCCTTCCTTATAACCTTCTGTGGGATATTATCTGATTGTCTACAGATGGGCTCTGGGTCTCCACTCCAAGGCGTGGGTATTCTTGTGCCAGGTCTTTAAGTCACACAGTTCCTAAAAATGTGGATTTCACTATATATTTTTTGGGAAAAAAAATCATTTCACAAATAAAACAAAGCTTGATTATTGAAAGCATTATGTAACCAGCATTCAGGATGAAAGATAATTTAAATCCAGATACTACAATTAGTCAGAAGGTGAGAAAGACAAACTACTGGGGCTTAGCAATTTCAACTTCATCTGAAAATAAACCAGGAATGCAGAATGTGATGTGTATTAATAATATTTTTCACACCTGGCAGTTCAGTCCTTCATTTTTCTACAGGTAATCATTCTGATAAACTATAGGGCATCATCATTTACAAATGCAGCAATTTAAATGACTGAAAAAAGGATTAAGTATATGTTTAGATAGTTTGGAATTAAGTGTTTAGTATAACTGCATTTACCCAGGAGAAATAGAGTATGAAAACACTCTGGTTTTTATACACCTCATGGCAAATAAAAATCCAGGCACTCAAGTTGTAAAATACTCTTAAAAAGTTGTTATAATTCCCAAGAACCTAAAATGCAGGTAATAGAACTCAAAGTGAAAAATTTTTGTAGGAGGATGAAAAAGTTTGAATCCAGAAGCCAGACTGAATCTAAATATCTTTGTTCTTTACAGACCTTTTCAGAAGAAGACTGAATATTTTAGTAAATTGCAAGTTATGTTGCTGTCATATAATTCAACTGCTGGAAGAAACACATTTCTTACATAACCTCTCATCCATTAAAATCAGGAAAGCAAAAGACTTACAATAACAAAACATCTTCTTCAGAATAAATTCCAGTGAGGACATATCCTCTGAGAGAATTTCCTGCTTTAGTGAAGTTTTCTATGGCTATAAATATACAAGGACAAGAATAAAAATTTGAATGTCAAAATTATGTGAGCTATTCAATTAATAATCTGATAGTAGCATCTTATCGATTAATTACAAAGATAAATATGTACAAGCAGACATCGTACATAATTTAGTGACTCTAAAATAAATATGACTTTCCCTAAATTTTTTTATTACAGAAATGTAAATTGGTGTAATTCAAATTGTGGTCCCCTACACATTTATATGCAAAATATGATGTATAAGATTTATAGCACTCTAATCGAATGAAGCGTTCTTAGATTTGCACATGGTTGCATGCTCAGCTACGAACTGAACTGTTGTTCAGTTGTTGTCCTACCCAAACAAAAGCACCTCAATGGCAAGGCCTGATGGTTTTTACTTTCTTAAAAATCCAGGAAGAACTCTGCAGACTACACATCTACGTGACACATAAAACTCCCCCTGGTGGTGTAGTGGTGTAATGCTGGGTTGCTAACCAGAAGGTGGTGCGGCTCTGAGGGAGACAGGTGAAGCCTTCTGCTCCTGTACAGAGTGACATTCTGGAGACCCACAAGGGGCAGTTTGACCTTTAAGGTCACCATGAGTCAGGACTAACTCGAGTGCAATGAGTTTGCAGTTTGGTTTGACAGCAGGTGTCTAAACCACACAGTTACTGAATTTGTATTTGTTGCTCTTTCATTTCTTCCTAAGGAAAGAGAATTAGAGGTGTGAAATAAATATACATTGTAGTGACAGAATGTAAAGAAAATTAAAATCTTTAAGGCTGGAAATTCTAGATACCTAATAATGTCTTTGTTAGGGCTGCACAATTTGGGAATTTATGTCTTTTTTAATTTTCTGTAATGTGTTTGTTTTTAAATAGGTTTCACTAATTTGTGCATCACCCTTTTCACATTTATTAGGATAAACATATTTAAACACCTTTAAAAACATTTTTAACAACAGAAGTGGCAACTACACACATGGACCTTCCTGGATAGACTACACAGGAATCAAATTGATTATATCTGTGGGACAAGATGACAGGTCAAAATCCTCAGCCAAAACAAGGCTAGGAGTCAACTGAGGAACAGACCATCAATTGCTAATATGCAAGTTCAGGTAAAAGCTGAAAAAACTAATCCACGTTCATTTAAGCCAAAACACAACCTTAAGTGTATCCCACCTGAATTTAGACAACAGATTTGAGGCACTGAACACTAATGATCAAAGTTCTGATGAGTTAAAGGATGCCATCGAGATCAGCATACAAAAAGAAAACAAAAGCTCATTTAAAAGAAAAGACAGTACAATCAAAATGAATGCCAGAAATAACTGTGAAAATTTCTCTTGAACAGAGGAATTCAATGTGAGTTGAAGACACGCTGAAGTAAAAGAGCTTAAGAGTAAGAAGGTCATTCTCAACATTCTCAAGCTAAAAGAACTGGAGAAAAAAGAAAGAAAGAAAACTAGAGTAGCAATGGCGCCTTGGTGGAGACGTGGGTGACATGTTGTGCTGCTAACTACAAAGCCAGGATTCCAGAGGCACAGTGGCTCCCAGGGGAAAAAGAGGCTATCCAACTCCACCGTGTTACAGTCACACACATCTTCAAAACCTGGGGGACTGAGGGGACACAAGTTAGTTACGCAGGACACTAGTGAGCGTGTGGGTTGGAGGCACGGCAATACTACCAGTAACACTCAGTTATGAAGGTAAAACCATGCCTGGTAGACTAGCCCTGGTCACATAAAGGCAGAGAGCGCATGAGAACTGCAATTACAGGTTGGTTCAGGTTACCATTCCTTAGGCAAGCTCAGGGTAAGGTAGGTCCAAATTTATAATGACCACCAATTCCCTAACCTTCGAATATCAATTGTCTATTTTCTCTTCCATTAAGACATTTCAGTTTATAGTCCAAGGAAGTACTTATGACCAGTCCTTGGGCCTGCTATAAATGAGTTTAAGGTCAAGTCCAGTTCAATTAGTGGCATTTCCAATTCTAGTCCTTTCTGATGTGATCTACCAAGGGTGTTGTGTATCTCCTAAGGACAGGGTTCTCTAAGTTGTCTACGGCATCCTGCCAGGGTCGTTTGGTTAGGGACTAGGTCAAAAGAGCCCAGTTAAAAACACAATACCGGGAGCGTTATCCCCTGAGGATCTCTACAAACGTTAAGCATTTTTCTCAGTGGCAGGATGCCCCTCCCAGTCCACCCACCCTCAGCAGTACAACTGCCCCCTCCCATAACATACATTAACACCCCACCCCTACCCTTTGATCCAATCTCCCTTTGATCTGTTCACTCCTCAGGTAGAATTATCTGTTCAATTTCAACAGTGCTTTATCATTGACTAAAATAATACTCTGTAAAAATAAAATTACCTTAAGCACCATGGGTATGATTTGTGATGTAATAACATAAAATGGCAGTGGTGGCTCTAAAAGTGAACCAGGGACTTAAAGAAAGCTTAAATATATGCATGGGTTTTGAACTCTCACTTGGTCATAGCTCTAATATAAACACAATTAGGTGGTTGCTATGACATGGTCCTGCCAGGCACTTACCCTTAAGGAGAGGTGACTGAAGACAAAGGTATCACAGTAAAGTATGATGAAATCAGATGATATCTGGGTATCATGAAAAATAGTGTCTGGAGACTTGAAAGAATGATTCAAAATAAGCAGTCACCTGAGCAAGGAGTCAGCTAAGTCCATACAAAAGGGCACCAGTCTGTGGCCCAAAGATTGTAAATAACGAGAACCAAACTTGTAGGAGGGAATCATACCAAGGCCTAATTAATCACATGCCAAGAGATACCACTGTTTGAAACAGAAGGCTACTATACGCATACACAGCATTATGTCAATTTATAACACCATAATACACTTTTAATATATTAGTATAGAAAAACGGGAGAATATAAATGCCCAAACTTATAACTTTGGGTAATCATACCATTTTTATATTTTATATTTTTATATTTATATTTTGTATTTGTTTTCTATATTATCTATAATTTGAATTCTCTATAATTTTAAGGGATATGCATACTTCTTAGCCATGATGTATAATTTAAAACTTCAATTCTTCTTACCTGTGATCATAGATGGGCTAAATATTCCTAGTACTGACACACTGGAATAGGAAATCAGTTCTTCATATAATTTCCCACTTAAATAGTCTTCTGCTTCTTGGACAGATGTTATAGTCACTGGGCATGAAATCCTGTTGCTGAACGAATATATGACTACAATCAAATTTAAAGATTTTTTTCACTTGTGTAAAACAGAAACACTAAATTTAGTAAACAAGATAAATATTTGACAAAATAAATACAAATACTACCCCCTTAAAAAAATAACCTTCACTAAAAATTACTATCTTAAAAAAAAAAGGAAGAAATGTGGATAGGCTCTCATCATCAACTTTTAATTCTAGAATCCCCCTTAACTAAAGTGACCAGAAATCCACTTTTCAACACTTTAACAACATCCCATGGATTTAAAATTAAAATAAATATATTACAATACTATTTTTGCATTCTATGAAAATTTTTGTTGCTCCATATAGACCAAATTTTTCATCAAGAACCCCCCTCTTCTCACCACCCCCAACCCCCAGTCATTGGTGTCCCGCTTAAAATCTGGTCACTTTACTCTTACCCCATTAACCCATGCAAAGTAACTTGAATACTTACAGCTGAATAAATTTTAGGAGATCCTCAGTTCCTAGCATACCAACATAAGTTACTGGGTTCTCACCTTCCTTGTACATCTTTATAAGAGGAAATTCAGTAACATTTTGCTTAGTACATGTGTCAGACCAATCTCCACAGTTTATTCTCGAGAGTAGCATATTAGAGGTGCCTAAAGGAAAAGAAAATGAACTCCTTATAGATATTAATGCAGATAGTTTGGGTGTTTTCATTTCCCTACTTTATAACACTATAATCTTCATTTGAAAGTCTACGTAATTACCAAGTAACCTTAATATAAAAATCAGTAGAAGGTCGTGAAAAGATCCTCCTTAAATATCGAGCCCTCTGAAACATAATGCATCCTATTAGAAACTACTAATACTTCACAATGTGGCTCTGTTTGTACAAGGGTTGTACAGTGCTTGACTATTGAGCAATGGTTTGGTCCCCACCAGCCACTCCACAGCAGAAGATACAGCCTTAGAGAGCCTATGAGGCAGTTCTACTCAGCAATAGAGTCACTATGAGTGCAAGTCAATCCCATGGCCCTGGTTAGGAATAACTCAATGAGCTACTTACTATGAGCTCTGCTGAAATAATGAGCTGTGCACTGAGCTGCTACCACTTGCAGGTCAGCAGGTGAAACCCACCAATCACTCTGTAGGACAAAGACGAGACTGTTCCAGTGAAGATTTTTTAAAGTGCCAGAAACCCAGAGGGGCCGTTCCACTCTGTCACAGGGTCACTACGAATGAGAATCAGCTCCATGGCTATCAGTACTGTGAGGGCCTACAATTAGCGTAAACCACGGGAATCAAGCAATAGAAGCTTGTTAACTCCATTTTTACTAATAGCCATAAGTAAGATTTTTGTAATTCAAAAGACTAACACGTGAACACACATGTTTTAAAGGAATCTAGTCTTTATCTAATATACACTATAGAAATGGAACTTGACTATAGAGAGCAATATATTCAAAGTGGTGCAGTAGGTAGGCTACCATCTTTGAGCTGGGCACTGCTATTTCCATCTCTGCTTATAAAGAATGGAATCTAGTGCTATTACAAACACAGTTCTTTTCCTTTAATAAGCACCTTCACATGGCTTCTACTACAACAAATGTAAATTATTAGTTCCCTGTCCTTATATTCCAAATTGAAAACGGTGACTTATCTTTAAAACTGAATGTAGAACAGATACAAGTCATTAAATGTTATACAGCTGCTAAATTATTTTATTGGGGACTCTTATAGCTCTTATAACATGCAATACATCATTTGTATCAAGCATATTTGTACACATATTGCCATATTCATTTCCGAATATTTTCCACTTGAGCTCTTGGTATAAGCTCCTCCCCCCCTTTTTTTAATGAATCATTTTACTGGGGGCTCATACAGCTCCCATCATGATCCATACATACATCAATTTTATGCAGGCCACATTTGCACACTTGTTGCCATCATCACTCTCAAAACATCCTCCCTCCACTTAGGCCCCCAGTATCAGCTTTTTTATAGATACTATGGAAGTATAAAAATATGATATTTGCTGCCACCTTGTGACTGAATAATATTTGTCATCATCTGGACCAAGATTAAATTCACCAGATAGCTACTATACAGAAGAAAGGTGAGACAGTTTGCTTCCATAAAGATTTACAGCCTTGGAAATCCTCAGAATAACTTAGCTCTCTTCTTTAGGATTACTCTGAGATGAAATTAATTTTAAAATAGTGGGCTTGATTTGATTTTGGGTTTTTGTTCTTGTACATATTTGTCAATAAAACTAGAAAAACTAAGAGAAGAAACTAAAATCTGTTCATAGCTTGCAACCATAAAAGACAACTGAAAGATAAGTAACAGATATTGCTTCAAGAGAAAAAAAACTTTAAATCACAATGTCCACAGATTTACTCAGTAATAAAATAACTTAAAATTAAAGTTAAATAACGTGAATAGAAAACATATTGTTACTTAGAGTGGACTTCCTATAATTGATTTCATTAGTTCACAAAAGTGAACTCATATAAATAAGATGTATGCCGTTAGTTTTTTAAAACCAGTACAGATTTTGATTAAAAAAAACCCAATATACTCCACTGTATTATTCATTCATTTAACAATTATTGAATAGTAGATATTCTGAAACATAAGTCAGTGTGCTAAATTCAGTGATCAAAGTATAAAACAAACTGCCTACTTACTACTGTCTAGTCTATTCCAACTCAGTGACCTGGCAAGAGACACAGAACTTCCATGTAGGATTTTCAAGGCTATAAATCTTCAGAGGCAAACAGCGTCATCTTGCTCCTATAAAGGAACTAGTGGGTTCCAGTTGCCAAACTTTTGGCTAGCAGCACAAAAATTAAACCTCTGTGCCACCAGGGTTCCTTAAGGTATACCACCTGACCTTAAAGAAATTACAAAATAATGAGTCTGTAAGCAAGTGTTCCCCAAGTTAAAGGGTATATACATTCCCAGAATAGCCTTGAATAAACCTATTTAGTCACAATAGCATCTAGTAATAAGAAAAATAGAGTAGGCGAAAATAATATAAAAGAAAATGCATAATTCATTCTGTCTTATTCAAATGACTATGAAATATTATATACACCTTATCCACCATCTCTCTCCCAACTAATATACCACCCTACTTTTGTAGATCTCCTTCTTTGCTAGGTTGACAGCATAGACATTCTAAATTATAGTCCATTCCTTTAATTTTTTTATTTTGGCTGTCATTGAGTCAGGGTTCATACAGTAATTAAAATAAAGATAAAGAGTAGGGAGTTATCCTCTAGTCTGTGAGTGCTAACTATAGACCCAAGAACACAGATATTTCAATAGCTATGAGTGCTATAGAATACTGGGTCTTCAGGACAAAAAAAAAATCACGTCAATGTGAATGAGAGGGAGTGCAGAGTGAAGACCCAAAGTCCATCTGTAAATAATTGAACATCCCCTTCAGAGGGATCATAAAAAGTCAGGATGCAGTATAGCACTCACAAAATACCCAACTGCCTTTAGTTCTTTAATGCTTCCTCTGTCCCATTATCATGACCCCAATTCTACCTTACAAATCCAGCTTGACCAGATAAGAGCTGGAAACACAGGGAATACAGGACAGATAAAGCCTCAGGACCAACAATGAGAGTAGCAATACCAAGAGGGAAAGGGGAAGGTGGAGGAGAAGGGAAAACCGATCACAATGATCAACATATAACCCCCTCCCAGGGGGTCAAACAAGAAGAGGGTGAAGGGAGATACTAGTCAAGTGTAAGACATGAAAAAATAATAATAATTTATAAATTATCAAGTGTTCATGAGGGAGGGAAAGAAATAAGGAGCATTGTAATACCAACAGCTCAAGCAGAAATGTTTTGGAAATGATGATGGCAATAAATGTACAAATGTGTTTGGCACAATGGATTTATGTATGGATCATGATAAGAGGTACAAGCCCCCAATAAAATGATTTAAAAATTAAAAAAGTAACAATAATACCGAGTCTTGTGCTACTATGGACCTGCAATTCTGACCCAGTTCCTAGATGCTTTTCCTAGACCCACGCTGCTGAGGTTACTGTCCACCACTGGACCTGTCAATCTTATGTTCAACAAGCTCTGGACCAACTTGTATCAGAAGAAACCAGTCTACGCCCCACAGGGACCTTGCCAGCCTCTACCTCTGTTGGGATTCCATATGGCGCAGATTGAACAGCAAAAGCAGCAGGAACCCTCCCAGGCTCCTAGACCTTGCCATCCAGAGTGCTGCTCTGGAGTGGCTGCCCACGGATCTCTTCCCTCCCCTGCTCATGCCAGCTGCCATTCAATAACACAGAAAGCAGTGAAGGCCAAGGTTGAGGGATGGCCCTGACTTCAGCTCCCCCTGGTGCTGATGGAGCTCTGATGGAAGATTATCAATCTAGCCCTGACATCTTACGGACTGTACTTGATGGTCTTGACAGCCTGCTTACTCAAAATGTTTAGTGCAGTAAATGCTGCCTGAAAATACGTGATTTACCATGGAACACTGACATCTTCTGGCACGTGTGGAGGGGATCCCAGTCTAGTGCCTCTGTGACCTCATCAGGTTCCCTGTGAATTTGCTCACTGACCTGTGCTTTCAGGAAGACATCCCAGATGATTTCTTCACTTTTCTCAAGGAAAGGGTCAAGCATAGGAAGACTCTGCCACATCTATGCTGCAGCAAGGCAGAGTTTGATAGGGATGTACCACAACCTTCCATTCTTGGGGAGATCCTTAACATGGTGCACCTGGACTCTGTCCAGGAAGTGAAAGTGCATGGTAGCTGGGACCAGCGAAGCCTCAACTGGTTGGCGCTTTACCTGGCCTGGATCGTCCACCTGCATCCACTCCTTCTCTCTGACTGCACCCTTGCATTGCATAATCCCTGGGGAGGAAGTGGAGGCCTATGGGGCTCAGATTTCAAACTGGATTCTTCTGATTCAAAAGCTACTTCAACAATTCACTTCTCAGGTTCTCAGTCTGAATCAGCTCCAACACCTCATCCTGCACTCTGCCAACTTCCTCGATAACCACCTCCACCAGCTTCTCAGATGCTTGCGAACCACCTTGAAGATCCTCAAAAAAGCCATTGCATGTTTATGGACCATGTCTTGACAAACCTATCCTTGTGTCTCTGCACCAACCACTTGAGGTCCCTGGAACTGAGTGGTGTGTGCAGGACAGGTTTCAATTATGAATTCCTACTTGCTCTGCTGAACAAGGTCTCAGCCATCGTGGTCAACTGGACTTAGCTGACTGTGTATTCTGGACTCTGAATTCGGTACACCTGCTCTCAGCTCAGAACCTTGATGCTCTGTGGACACCCAGTGTCCAAGGCTGTCCTACAGGCCCTCATGGTTCACACTGTCCCAAGATGCAAGTTTACCTTTCTATCTCTCTATTTCCCTCTTCACTGCTACATGGACCACCAGGGAACTCTGCACTGGAATATGCTTGAAGAGATGATGGGGAAGCGGAGGTTGACCCTGGAGTCTAACATGCCCTACTCAGTAAGCTTTGCTCACAGGACTTATCACAAAGTTTGTGGTGCAGTATTCATCCACATGGACAATTAATGTCGTGGCCCTCTTTGCTGTCCTCAATCCTTACTTATGCCACTGGATCTCAATGCCATCTTGAAACACTTGTGTTTTTTGGGGGGAGATCATTTTATGGAGGGCTCCTGTGGAAATCCATACATCAGTTATGTCAAGCATGTTTGCGCATGTGTTGCCATCATTATTTTCTAAGCATTTACTTTCTACGTGAGCCCTTAGTATCAGCTCCTCTTTTTACCCCTCCCATTCTTTTCCCCTTATGACTTGATAAATTATAAATTAAGAAAAAGAAAAGAATACTGGGGATTGCCTTTCCTTTCATGTCCAGCAGCTCAGCTAGTACTCGATAAATGCTCACCAAGTAAAAGGATTCATAATATATGGACTCTTTATTTTCAACAACGCTAAGTTCAAGGAAGATACATGAATGCTTTTGAGTATTTTTGAAACTCTATAAGTTCATTTAATTTACCTTGCAGACAATCATAACAACCTAAAATTTTATGAGCTTTATAGATCTTTAGCACTATGTAGCATTTTACAAATAACTACATCACAGAATCAGGAAAATAACTATGCACACTTACCTTTCAATTGAACTGCCACCTCCACATATGACTGTAGAAATGCCATGGACACTGCTTCCCCTATATGGGATTTTTAAAAAATCAGCAGATAATATAACATGAATATCTCTGAGAGATTCAAATTAATATCTAACAAAAATATAAACTTAGGTTTTCCAAATATTTACTTCTTAGAAGGAAACATTCTAGCACATACCACTTAACATTTATCCATAGACTTAGAGAGGGCTTCAAATGAAACCAATTTTCAAATTCATACTGTAAGAAATATCGTGAATAGCTAGTCTTTAAGATAAAAGAAATACGTGGCTACTGTTATTGTCAACTATCACTGCCTCGTGGTGATGCTACACACAATAAAATTTTAAAATGCTTACTCCTAAAGCAGCCCCACCACCAGCTACAAACCAGACATGTTTGTATGACATATTTTCATTCATATGGTTTGCATTCACTTGACTTCTGGAAGCAGATTACCAAGTCTTTCTTACTAATCCATCTTCTTCTGCCAGTGGCACTGAAACTTGCTCGGTGTCATGGCAACAGATGAGTCTCCACTGACACACATTACCTGGAAATCAATAGAATGTCTTCCAGATGGAAGGTGCAAATTCTACCACTGAATCACTAATGTGTCACAAAAAGCAATAAACTTTCTATAAATTAACTGGAACAGCTAGTAAATTAGTATTAGATTCAATTACAGTATTACTTAGCAAAACATCAACCTTCGATTTGCAAGTAAGATATAGATAATAGGTAATGTGAAGTAGATAATAAAACAGATATAATCAGATCAGTCAGTAAATGCTTTACCTTGTGCAGTCTACCTGAGTCATGTGAAAGATATCACTGTATAACTTGAACATGCAAGATGATCTGGATGCTCTGAATGTCCTAGTATGTCGATATTGATTGTCTCTTCTAAGTTCTTATACTTACAACTGGCATAGAAGAGCACAATGCTGTCAGATGCTGTGACTGTTCTGTTAAATGTCTCTTCCGTGAGTTTCACTATGAGTTCCAAAGGCAAGTGCCGCTTCCTATCTCTATAAACAGTTTCAGCCACTTCATCATCTTGAATATCTAAAATGTTTGAAAACAAAGTAATTTACTTATAAAGGTAAAGCTCAAAGTATTCAAGTCTTTCTAAAAGAAAAGCACATGACAACATGGTATTTTACAAAGACTTTTGAAGTCACAGTATCTGAACTAAAGTTAAAAATGCATGAAATTTAGAACACTTCCATGTTGCTTCACAATGTAATAATTTAAATGTGCTCTAAAAACATGACTGATAGCATTTTATTTCTAATTATATGAGGTAAAATCAACTTGATGGCAAGAGGAATATATTATTTACAGTTTTAAAAGGTTTTACTACACATCGCCATGACATACCAGGCATTGAGGTGGACCCTAGGGAAAGTGGTGAACTGCAGAGAAAAAGTGACTGCCCATGTTACAGGGTGCTTCTATGTATTTAAAAAATATCCTAAAGTAATCACTGAATAAATACAAAAAAACCCAAAACCAAGCCCACTGCCATTAAATTGACACTATAACTGGACGTGTCCAGTGATGAGCACACCAGTAAGCCTTCATTGAAGTAATTCCTATCGTCATATTTTCTCAATGAAAAAAAAAGCAAAAACCCTGAATAAACAGATGGTCTGAAAATAGGAAGGAAAATACCCTACATTTTCACACAATGCTGCTTTTCACATAATGACCAAGTGTTTAGAACCATGTCAGCAAATGAGAAGTGGGTGTAATTGCTAATTTTATTTAAAAATATATATATATGACATCTAGATTTCATTTTCCAGCTGCATAATCCTAGTCATGTAATTCTCTGGGTTTCAATGCTCAAATCTGAAGTGTAAAAGTTATACTTTTATTCATTGCAAGAGCCTCTTAAATATGATCGTTCATGACAATAAAAAGTTATACCCTTAATACCCAAGTTAGCAAAGGCTTATTTTTCTATTTAGGGATTTTTCTTTATTATCCTGTTTTCACTTTGTAGCCACTTTTGGTAGCATAGTGGTTACTATACATTGGGCCACTAACTGCAAGGCCAGTAGTTCAAAACCACTAATTGCTCCATGGGAGAAGGACAGAGCTTTCTGCTCCCTTTAAAGAGTTGCACCTTGGGAAAAGTGAACTGTTATCAGGGCCTCAAGTAGAAAGAAAATGTGAAAAGGATGGCAACATAATACAAATCTTCCCGATACAATTGATGTATGTATGGATTGTGATAAGAGCTGTATGAGCTCCAATAAAATGATTTAATTTTTTTGAAAGAAATAACTGAACATTAAAAAAAAAGTTACAGTTTTGGAGGACCGTTTTGGAGGACAGTTTCATCAATATGAGTCAATAAGACTTGAAAAGGAATAAGTGGTGAGTCACATCTATACATTCTGGTTTGGGTCATATATATCTATCTATCTCTAGATTTTCCAATAAGTGATAGTATCTAAGTTATTCTTTATACTCTAACATTAGAGGATTCTGCTGAGCATAAGCAGATAACCTAAAAATGAAGATATGTATGTGACATGAATAGCCTGTGTTTTAAAAATTAACTATTTTGTATAAAAAAAGAATTACAAATGTGGCCGGTTCAAACAAAAAATTAAAATAGGAAAACTGCAAAAAAATACTAGAATTAGACTGAGAAACAGACCCAAGTAGACAGTAAGGATTAAAAAAAGGCACAGCAGAGAACAAGGCAAGCTCACAGGCTCAGTCAAGGGAAGATGGCGACAGTTTGAGTCCTAAAATAGACAAATCCCACCAGGGTCAAGATTCATTAAAAGGAGACTGAAGGAAGTGTTCCAAGCTAGAAGACTGGAACGTAAGTCCTTCAGTAGGAATAAAGCAGAGAGCTGGAGACCAAAGAACTAACATAACAATTGTGGAGAAGAGATCTAAATTAAACCATGCACAATTCCTAATTCTACATATAAGAAGACTGGCATTCAGGTTAGATCAAAAACCAAGGCAACTAGATCAGTTGAAGCTCATAGTCCTTATTAAAATTGTAATATCCATTTTGGTCAAAATAATAAATTTCATGAAAAGAGTTTATAAACTTCCTCCTTGATAAAGACAGAATTCAAAACATTGAAGGTAAATAGAATATGAAAATTAACAAAACATCACACCTACCTTCTTTATGAACTAGCAGAGAAGATAGATGTAATAAACAGTGTTACATTAATTTCTTAATGTTATGAAAGTAACAAAGGGAGGGATAACAAATTAAAATTTTAAGTCTATTGAAATACAAATTACTCATGTATAAAATTAAGATAACAGAAGTAAGCTCAGAAGATTCAAAGCAAAAATATTTAAGGGAAAAATACAGAATAGTGCATAAAGGAAAACAATATAAAAACAATTTATTGACTCAAAGAACAATGGAACAAATATTCTATCCAATCTTGTAATAGCTTCATAATCATTGCTATGCTTGAAGCCACTGACTCGATCCTTCTCACTGAGGAGCTTCCTCTTTGTTATCATCTTACTTTATACTGAGCATGAGGTCCTTCTCCAGGCACTTGTCCCTCCTAATCACAAGTCCAATGCATCCTCGCTTCTATGGAACATTATGGCTGTACTGCTTCTAAGATAGATTTATTGGCTGTGGCTTTAAGGTGGAATTTTAAAACATGGACTAAGGCAGAAGTGCAGAAAGAATTTATTTTGAAAGATAAAAGCGGGGATGTGGTGGTGGCTAGTTGCTTGACTTGTAACAATAAGCAGTATCACATTAAATGAACTGTCTCAATGCCATCCAGTCGATGCTAACTCATCGAGAACACCCTACAGGATTGGCGGGAACTGCCCCTGTGAGTTTCCAAGACTCTAACTCTTTTTTTTTTTTTTTAAGACTGTCACTCTTTATGAGAGCAGAAAGCCCTGACTTTTTCCTCCAGAGGCTGGTGGTATTGAACCATTGACCTTGTAGATTGAAACCCAGCAAGTAACCACTATACCACCAGGGCTCTTTATATTTCTCCCATCTTATCATTTGATAGAAGGTGATTAAAAAATAATTTCTCCAGTTTCTTCAACAAGTCTTCAATGTGAATATTCTTTTTTTTTTCTTTTTTCAACCTGAATACATTCTATGAAGATGCTACCTCACTGAAAATGTTACTGATCTGGGTAGGAATGGGTGCTGTGGGGTAGGTCATAAAACCAACCATGATCTTATTATAATTACCAATATCTGGACCTTCCAATTCATCGTCTTCATCTTCCTCTTTTTGGGTTTCTTCAATGTGTACATCATTCTCCACACGGGATATTATTAAATCAATATCATGTAGCACCAAGTATTCCACTTGCATTCCCTAGCAATACATTTATTTAAAAAACATGAATAAAATATAGCAAAGTATCTTAATATAAAAATACGTGCAACGTGTTGGACACTAAAATGAAACCAAACTTTTAAACTTGAATTAAATCTTTTAAAAGAAATTGACTCTGCAGTCAGCATGAAAAGGAAAGCATCCAAAGCATACTTTATGTAAATGAAGTTAGCAGTCTATTGAAGAAGGGGAAGAAAAGAAGGAAAGGTTTCAGTTCTTACTACAATTAAATCATAATGATGTCTATGAAAAATTTTCACATAACATTGTCTTACCTGCATATAAAAAGGAAATACACACAACCACACCAATGCAAAGCACTAAGAGTGTGCAACAGAACGTAGAGTCACCGATGGAGTGACAAGGACATACTTTGGGGCCAGGGTATTGGCACCCCATCCGACTCAACCAGGGGTCACTCTAGGAGGTCAACAACAGACCTTGAACTCTATACAGGTTCTTATATTGCTATTATTTTTATTATTCTGTTACATATTGTATAGTACATTGAGGGGGTTTCTTGCTATTGTTATCATTGCTTTATTTGCTTAAGTTGCTCCATTTTAGGAGACCTTTCTTTACATATTGCTACCTCTACAGGTCTATCCAGACAAGTTAGACTGGACAAAGAGGTTGGAGGTGAAAATGACAAGTCTGATGGCTCCAGGGTAGGGGACATTGAAGAGGGGGAGGAGGGGGAAAGGTGGTGATGTCGATCAGCCCAGGAAAAAGGGAATAACAATTAATATAAATGCAGGGACAAGGTGGGTGAGAGAAGGCCAGTAGAAATTGATTAAGACTAACAGAGAAAAAATACTGAAACCCAAATGGAGAGTGAACATGATAGTGGGACAAGAGGAAAGCAAATGGAAATAGAGGAAGGAACTGGGGGATAATGAACATTTATAGAGGTTCAAATACAGATATGTACATAGGGGCATATATTTATAAGTGAGGGTGGGGAAAGAGATTAATGTATATACTTATAGGGTTAGTAGTAGGACAACAGATGGGCATTGGACCTACACTCAAGTATCTTCTCGGTTCAAGAACACTTTCTTCTATTAAATTGGCATTCCCCCACCACAGGGCAGTGATGCCCCAAAATAAAAAAAATAAAATAAAAAATAAAAAAATAAATTGACATTCCAAGATGCTCACCCTTCCGACATGATCACTGAAGACAAATGTGTGCATAAGCAAAGGTGGTGAAGAAGCTGATGGTGCCCGGCTATCAAAAGATGGAGCGTCTGGAGACTTAAAGGCTTGAAAGTAAACAAGCAGCCATCTAACTCAGAAGCAACAAAGCCCACATGGAAGAAGCACACTAGCATGTGGAATCATGAGGTGTCAAAGGGATGAGATATCAGGCTTCAAGAACTCAAAAGCACAAATTTGCATGCTCACTTTCCTGATATGATCCCTGAGGACAAATGTGTGCATAAGCAAATGTGGTGAAGAAAGCTGATAGTGCCCGGCTACCAAAAGATATAGCGTCTGGGGACTTAAAGGCTTGAGTAAACAAGTGGCCATTCAGCTTAGAAGCAATAAAGCCCACACGGAAGAAGCACACCAGCCTGTGTGATCATGAGGTGGTGAAGGGATCCAGTGTCAGGCATCAATGAGCTAAAATTATATTATTATCAATGAGGGGGAGTACAGATTGGGGACCCAAAGCCCATCAATAGGTGAGGTGACATCCTTTTGCAGAGGGGTTACAAGGAGGAGATGAGTCAGTTAAGATACAGGGTAGGAGCTATGAAATATGCAACCTTCCTCTAGTTCCCATTGCTGCCTCCCACCCACTATCATGACCCCAATTCTACCACATAAAACCAGCTAGACCAGGAGATGTACAGTGAAGTTGGAAACATGGGAAACTTAGGATAGATGATCCATCAAGACTAGTAATAGGAGTGGTAATACCAGGAGGGTGGAGGGATGGAGGAATAGAAAGGGAGAACCAACTCCAGGGATCTACACGTAACCTCCTCTCTGGGGCACAGACAACAGGGAAGTGAGTGTTGGGACACATTGTACAGTGTACAGGATGAAAAAATAATTTGTAAATTACTAAGAG
>PVJH01020113.1:0-41289 GCA_004026705.1 Nesogale talazaci | reverse complement strand
GGAACATTTTCTTATAAGTTTATCGGCCATTTGGATTTCTGCCTCTGTGAAAATTCTGTTCAGGTGCTTTGGCTACCTCCTCAGTGGGCAGTTAATTTTGCTCTTTTTGGAAGCTATTAGGGTATTACAGAATTTAGCAATAAAGCCTTAATCTGTCATTGCTAAAGATGTTTTTCCAGTCTGCTCTGTTCTTACTCTCTTGAATTCTTTCGATGTACACAGGTGTTTTATCTTCAGTATATCCCACTTGTCAGTTTGTGCCTCCTCTGTGTTTGTGTCTTTCCCTATTTCTGATAGGGTGTGGAAATGCAAATTACCATGGCAGGGGGTAGAACCTGATTAAAGGAGCTTGGAATGATGCTTCTAAACTCTCCTCATTGACTATCATTCATCCACCTCTGGAACCCTCCCGTCTCCCAGCCAGCACACCTGGTGCTGCTCTCTTGGTTGTTGTGCCCCTCTCACTTCCCATGCCGGGACCTACCCTCCCTTGGCCCTACCTGTCTCCTTGTCACCCCATCTGAAAAGACTCCAGGCCTCTCCCACCTCTTCAGCTTTCATTGCCTGTCTGCTTCTCGATCCTATAGCTTTCCTGGGTCCTCATCCTTCCCACGTACCTACGCCTTACATGGGGTTTGTCCTGTGCACCGGTGCTCGCACAGACCCTGGCCATGGTGCTCACAGCAGCAGTACTCTTCATCAGTCACATGTGAACACAACCCAGATGTCATCAACGGATGAATGGATGAACGAGGGGTGCTCCAACCGTACAATGAGAGACACTTGAGCACTCTAGCACATGACATATGGTGCCAGCTCCAACAGGGCTGAACCTCGAAGCCATGGAGCCACATGCTTACATTGACCAAGAAAGCTCGAGCCACGAACTTTCACACACCGAGGGCTCTGAGCCCGACTGTGGGAGGCTGAGGGAGAGGAGCGGAGAGGACTGCTCCACGGGGACAACGTTCCTGTATGCGGTGATGGAGATGTTCTGGAAGCAGATGCTGGTGTTGCTTGAAAAGGGCCATCTCATGCTACGAGAGGATATACTTGACACAGATTTCAAACATGGTTTAATGTGAAATCTAAATCTACGAGTGAAAATAATATATATGCACTAGGGACAAAAACAAACCAAGGGTCCCAATCGGGTCAGGTTAAGGGCATCCTGTTCTAGGATAGATGATCCCTAGCTTTGTGGGAGGCATTACTGGGGAGGAGGTATGGCTAGTAGCTTGGCCTAAGAGACCCAGGCCAGAGTTGGACGGGGAGGACTTGTGGCACCTGGAGCACCAGTGCTGGTCTTCTCTTTGTGCCGTCCATCAGGACAGGCAGGAGATGACGCCTCTGCAGCTGGCAGAAGAATACATTCCACCTGGTCACAAGGCTCTCTCTCTGGCTTCACACATTCCAATGCTGGGGGAAGCCCAGGTGATGAGCCCTGCTGCTGGGGTGCTATTGCAGCAGGAGCACCCTCAGCAGGGGTTCGGTGGCGTTCTGCAGGGAGGGCTGCATCTGCAAGAGGAGGAAAGATCACCAACCTGACTGCCTTTCCTTGTGCTTTTCCCAGACCAGAACATGCCCACTGCCATGGCTTCCCACACAGCTATCCACCAGGAGTCTGAGATGGCGCTGAGCTCTGGCCCATGCCGGCTCTGAAGTGCTGTATGGATGACACTGTCAGTACCAATCCCCCACCCTACCCCACTCCTGCACAAGCTCACAGGCAGTCACGTGCCCTGCTCCTTACCAGGATGCTCTTCATTTGTTCTCGCCTGCTCTTTCAGCTCCGCCAAGAGCTGGGTGACTCGGATCTGAAGGGCCGAGCCCGGCATTCTGGCCTTAATATACTGGAGCAGGACCTTCAGCCTGTAGAATTCAGGAGGTTGGTCAAAGTGATCCACATATCTGTCCAGCCAGGTTCTTAGAAGGTTTGAGATGGCTCTGAGAGGGTGAAAAGCAGGGTCAGAGGTCCAACCTTTCCCACCACGTGGCCCTCACCAGGCCCTCCTGCAAGGGGTTGGGTGCAGCCTTGTGTGCCCAGCTCTTCTGGGGGCCAGGCCTATGCCCATCTGTCCAGAGAGTGCCAAGCCTGGTTACAAAGCGGGGAGCAGGATCGGGCTTTCGGTCAAGGGAGCTCTCCATCAATGGTCTAGCCAGCTTTTCTTCCTCAGGAAGTCTGGATGATGTCCCTGTCTGTCACTTGGATGCTTCCCACTAGAAGTAACTTTCCAACGCTTCCCACTAAGCGTGTCTGTCTGCACATCTCCAAGTGTCACAGCACCCAGCATGAGCCAAGACTCTGTGACGCTGAGACTCACAGGCAGTCCGTTCCCCCTTTCCCAGCCTTCACAGGCCAGCAGCTCCTGCACTAACCCGATACCTGATTCTCTCTCTCTCTCTCTCTCTCTCTCTCTCAACACACACTCACACACGTGAGGCTCTCTTCTCCCATGGATATGGTTCTCCAAAGGGACAATGGTTGAGCAGCTGAGTCCCCACAGGACATGGAGCATGCCCTGGCTCTGTCTCTCCCTCCTGTCTGGGGTCTCTGAGAGGGAATGGACATGCAGAGCTGGAGGGAACTGTGGAGCACAGATTCTCCAGGGGCTACTCTGGGCCCCCAGTCTCCCCTCTGTAATCCAGGATTCCCAGGGACCACTGCTATCTTGGCTGTTTTTCTCTTGCAGAAGAGTGTCTCTCAACTTATTCCTCCAAAGAGACTTGGATGTGGGAAACAGGCTCTATCCCCAGACCAAACACCAAGCCCCACCCTTTTGTGGAACAAAAGCCCCTCCTTCTCCACCAAAGTCCACTCACTCTTTGACTTCGTACTGCGGCAGTCCAAACCACGGTGACAGCGGGCAGCTGCATGCATATCTAGAGGAGGCATGAGGGTGTCACATGGACACTAGCTGCTTGTTGGTCCTGCCTGACTACATGGGAGGCCCCGGAGGGCAGGGATTGTGTCTGCTTGTTCTCTGAGGGCTGCTAAGGGCCTTGCTCAGTGTCAGCAGCAGGAGGGCTGCAAAGATGCTTGCCGAGTGAACATCACCAGCACCTTGGGGCCTGCAGCCACTCAGGGAGCCTCCGAGAGAGCTTGTTCTGGCTGCAGCAAGGATGAGATCCCAGGAAAGGTGACCCCAGCCTCAATGTATAAGTGTCAGACTGCTCCTCATGAAGGAGATGTTAATTGAAAATAGGAGAACCCCGTGCTCTGTACACCCCTTGCACAGAGCCAGGCTTCATGGGCACACTTTCCATGCGTGTCCTTTGTGGGTCTGATATATTTCTGGCAGATTGGTTCCCCCCCCCCCACCACTTCTCAGAGGGGAAAGACTGAGGCAGATTCCCACTGTCCTGTGGACCACAGGGCACTCACCTTTCAAATAGTAAGTCAAGGACCTGAGAGATGGTAGCAAACGTGGGATAGATGATGATGAAAGTCCTCATGAAACAGGAGCTGTCATTCATGAAGTCCTCAACAAGGAGTCCAACCAGTCTGGAAAGCCGGGAGTTGTCTTGAACAGCCTGTTTTGATGGATGGGTGCACTGCAGTGGGACAGAGGAGGGACCGACTGTCAGAGGCAGCCGCATGACCCACCAGGTGAATTGAAGACCAGAGCTCAGAGCAGGACTCCTCTGTGATGTGTCTTGTGCTTCAGCAGTTTGGGGTTTTCAAGTAGAAGCTGAGGTCACGGATCTTGAACCATAGTAGGAACCTGAGGTGCTGCAGCTAAGTCACCCTGGTATCTCTCCGCAATCCCCCGGGGTCTTCACCAAACACCCCTCTCGACAGGGGAGAAAGCAGAAGCTTAGTGATGTCAAGTATCTGTTCCCAATCAGGCAGTCAGAGCCTACAAGTGTCAGCCACGATGTGCCCTTTGAGGCCTGGTTTGCACCTTTCCTCCCCAGCTGGAAACAGTGCCCAGAGAAGACCACCCCAGGGCACCCATTGAGAGGGGTTACAGAGCTGAAGCTAAGGGGTCCCATATCCGGCCATGGGTGACAGCTGAATTCCCAGGCTAGAAGAAAGACCCTCCCGGCTCTCTCCATCTACCTCCACCCCAGAATCTGAGTCTGTGACTTAGCAAGGGTGATTCCCAATGGCTAGGAAAGGACTAGCAGGTGACATTGCTTCTCAGACCCTGCATCACCTCAAAGCCATGTGGAGGCTCCATTGGCCATCCTGACAGCAGATTGACAATGGTGCAAAAGCACCTTCACACAGGTCACAGAATCCACACAAGGACACACCCCTCACCGCAGCATGCTGGTGTCACCTGACTGCCACAGCTGTTTGGGGCCACAGTCTGGCTCCAGCGATCCTAACTGCCCCTGGGCTCCTCTGGCCCAGCTTTCTACTCCTGGAGTCGGTCAGGGTCTGAGGACACAGGCCAGTGTCCTGCAGTCCTGCTGAAAGATAGCAGCCCATCCATCAAGGGCCAGCAGCACAAAAACTCAATTACAGTGGGGCCTGGTCTCCCTTCTGGAATGTTCTGCCTGTGAGTTGCGAACACAACTCCTGACATTAATGGGTCATGGCGATAGACTGCAAGACTGCAAGTGACACAAAAAATGGACATCTAGGCCTGGGCCTCAGGAATTGTGGGTGAGAGGAGCCTGCTAAGTGTGAGGCCAGGTGCGCATGGGCGATCCTGGAAGAAGGTGAGGCAGCCTGAGGAGAGGACTACTATTGGCGGCTACGGGGTCTGGGGCAAAACACTCAACCCTGAGCAATACACAAGTTGCTGGTGAGGGTGTACCAATAGTAGGAAAGGGTTGTTGCAATTCAGGTGGCAGTCACTTTGCACCAGGACAGCCCTGGGATGGGATTATGTAGGCAGGAAGGAGGGATCGTGGCTGAATCTCTGCAGGGAGACTGAGGGACTCAAGAGGCTAAAGCCGTCAGGGGGAGTTGAGGGTCTCTGGGGTGCCGTCTGGTCTCAGGACCCTTCTGTTCATCAGAGAACCCTGGGTGAGGCCCTGTCCTGTGTGCTCACACATAAATGTCGCCAGCTTCTCCGGACTTCCGATTGTGGGTGGAGGTCACACCTCATTTGGGCCTCCTTCACGTTCTCCTCCAGATGCTTCTGTAAAGACAGTGCAAGAGGGCTGCCAGGGAGGCTTCAGAGACCCCCTTCTCTCTCTACCCCTTCAGGCTCCTTTCTTCCTGGGCATCAGAAAAGCTCCCAGCCTGCTCTCAGCCACCACATGCTGGGTGGAGTGACCACACCATCTACCCCAGATCAAGTCCATAGGCCACCAATAGAAATCACTGCCTCTTAGTGAGAAGTCACATTCCACTGAGTGGTGCAGCAGGACCGGGGAGAGGGTTGGCACAGGACCAGGAGTGACTCCACTGTGCCAGGAGCAGGGCCATGGGGGCTCTGTGCCATACAGGACTAACTGGAGCTCAGAGAAGACCCTAGGGGGAATGCCCACTCAGGCGGGGGACCCTCACTCTCCTCCTTTATCGCCCCGACCTAAACAGGAACTCCTGGGGCCCTCATTCTATGCAACGAAGGGCACAAACGTAAAGGCACAAGCACGCGTAAGCACACAGCCCCCTGTCCCCATGTCCAGGACACGCTGAGCCTCACGCTCTCAGTGATGGTGCAGGGGTCTGTGTATGGGCCTGAGAGCTCTCCTGAGTCATGGGGTGAAGCAGCAGCAGCAGTAGCATCTTCTCATCACCAGCCCCTCCCACATCTCCCACATCCCTCGACCCCTACCTTCTCCAATCCCACCCTGACCCCACCCACCTCTCTCTCAACAGACCCTGCCTCAGCCACCAGCTTTTGCTCACCCGTCCTCCCGCCCAGCTACCAGGGGCCTCAGGAGGATGAGGACTGGCCTGGCCTGGGGGTTATTCTGACCTGAGGGTGTGGATGGAATCGGAGTGGTGGCCTGGCCTAGGCTGACCTACCCTGAACCACCCTGTTACCTTACAGTTCTTGGCGGCCAAACGCGGGCGTCTTCGGAGGTAGGAATTCAGAAAAGTCCCCAGTCTGCCCATACTATTTAATGTCATTGTATCAGTGACACTCAGTGCTTGAACCCATCTGCGTCAGAGACTAGGACCCTGCTGCCTTCCCATGAAATGCTTGCCCTGATATAAGCTGGGTAGGGGCTCTAGAATGTGGGGGTCTGGTTACCAGGGTCTCAAGTTCTTTGTGCTCCATCACAAAGGAGGTGAGGTCCTAGTTTGGGTTGCTGACAGATGAGCTGTCCTCAGACAAGACCAAGCCCAACTCATGGCCACCGGGTCATTGCGGAGGCCTCGTCACCCCTCGGAGCAAGACAGAACAGCCACGGTGAGTTTCTGAGACTGTCACTCTTCATGGGAGAAAGATGCTCAGTCCTAAAAACCAACTAGTGATTCCAAACTGCTGACCTTGCCCCCTCCCAGTCCCATGCAGAACCACTATGCCACCAGGGCTCCTCCTGTCCTCAGACAGCACCTCCTTCTGGGCTACTAAATGCTCACCTCTCTCGATGTCATCTCCAAACTGTACCTTGTGACACCAACAGCCCCCCCCCCCCTTCCTCCAGAAACCTGAGGATGGCCTGGATGCAACCAGGGACCTAGCTTTGAGCAGACAGCGTTGACTTCACACACAGCACAGTTCCCTTCACCAGTCGCCAATGATGACCATGTCTAGCGTTGAAAAGTGCTTTTGATGATAAATTAGAGGGTGTTTTTGCAAACTGCTATGATTTTTCATTGTCTGTCCCCAAGGCCTTTTGGTTCAGTTCATCTTCTTTGTTTCCAACTTTCTCATTTAACCACTAGGAAATATCAAAGTGCCACGATGTCTTGCTTAATTTACTTCAGAGTGCAGAAGTCAGTAGCAATTTTCAATTTCTTCATGATTCCTTTTCGTGCTTGTGCCAGTCACCTTATCTGGTGTCGGTTTGAGGATTGAGAGTCTAGGGATGGAGTGTAGCCTGTCAATCTGGAGATAGCCAATGAGACCTCTGTATGGGCATTGCCTTCTGAGAATTCTGGAAAATGTGGTAATTCCTTCTTGGAGGAGGGAAACACTATCTCACTAACTCTCTTGGAGACATTCGACTAACAAGGTTGGCTCCCTGTGAGACATCCCTAAGAAGGAAATACATGGACCTGCCCTGATGCACCCAGAAACCTGGACCTAGAGGTCCATGGAGACTCCTCCCAGTGCTGAGATGCTCCTACCACCGCTGACTTTGCACCCACTGGCCTGTGATCTTCCTGCCTTCGGCATCATTGCATGAGTTTCGTGAGTCTGGAGAGGACTTTATAGATTGCTGTCAGACATCTGGGCTAATATTGGACTTAAGACCTTGGACTCAACTGGGTTAGAATGCTTTCTCAATGCTCCATTTCTCTTGTTTATAAACCTCTCTTCTGTACATATGTGTGTTTATGAATTTGTTTCGTTAGTCTACCCAGACTAACACAGCGCTTATGAGTAAATTTGAATGTGAGTCATAGAAACTGATCGTAGTAAAGGACATATATCTAGTATCGTATCACATACAGCATTATACTTCAAGACAAATCTTGAAATGCTCTTTATGACAAGGAACTTGATGCCATTTTTGGAACTGGGTGATTGGCTCCTTCAAAATGCTTAACACCAGTGCATTTCAGTAGGCGCGGTACTGATCTGTATGTGTGCTTCTTCATCTTGATCATTCTAATTTTCCTAGATTCACACTGTGTATATTCCATGTTCAGGTCATTAATGGATGTTTGTAGGTGTTTCTTCTTGAATTGTGCCATATCAGTAGGCCAAAGTCTACCCATATCTTTAAGACTCACTTTGCTTTGAGGAAGTAATCCCCTAATAAGAATGGCTTAAACCTGAGGGACTTATTAACCTTCCATATGTTAGAGGACACTTTGTTCTCTTCCATGTAGCTACCATGTAGCTTATTTTGGAAGCAGCTTACCAGGTCTTTCTTTTTGGGGCATCACTGCTCTCCGGTGGTGGGTGGGAGTAGGAGGCTCAGCCCCACTGCTGGAATTGAACCTCCGTCCCAGTGGGCCGCAGTCCCGTGCACAACCACTATGCCACCGGGGCTCAGCCCACCAGGTCTTTTTTCTTGGAGTGTGAAAACTCTACAGCAACCTGTCCACCATAGAGAACCCTGCTAGTATTTAGAATACCAGGGGTATGGATCACAGAAACTTTCAAGTCACCACAGCCAGACAAACTGACAGAGATCCATTATCTTTCTATTGTCCACACATTGTTGAAAAACCCTTGTCTGTACTTCTTGTGTATGTATGCTCTACACACACACACACACACACACACACACACAATGTGTCCCACACAGCTGTTGAGTCAGTTCCAAATCTTAGTGATTCTGTACTGGATTTCTGACATTGCAAACATTTCAGAAACAGACAGCCTCATCTTTCTCTCCAGGGACAGCTTTTGCCTTCAATCACTTGTGATTATCATCAGGGTTCCCGCCCTCAATGTGTGTGTGTAAACATACACTATTTTGTTTGCATATGTATCCATATCATAGAAATATCTTTAAATTCCCTCTCACATCTAGGATTCTGGGTGCTCAGTGGGCTAAGAGCTCAAAGGTGAGCAGATCAAACCCACCAGTCAGTGGACAGGAGAAAGAGGAAGCGGCTGATTCCACATGGAGAGACAAACATGTCTGAAGGGACTGAGTAGAAGCAAGCTGGATGTAAGGAGCGTGTGAGGGGGCCAGCAGGGCTGGGAAGGACTCCCAGTGGAGGAATCCCAGGGAGAAGAGGTCAGAGAGAAATGCAGGGGCTCAGACCCAGGGCCAGGAAAAGGATGAGTCCACAGGTATTGCTATGGGGGTTCCAGTGCATCCATGTACAGGTTTACTAAACACTATGTGTTTCGTGATTCCCCGTGTGCAGTGGGTGGTGGCACAAATGTGCTGCTCAACGCCACACGTTTGTCTTAATTGGTTAGGGTATTTCTTTAGAAAGATCCCATGAAACTGTGGCTTCTGTAGAGTTCAATCCATGTTGTCTGCACCTCTATGACACCCTCTGCAGTGAAACTTTGAAAAGGAAACAAGGCTTGGGAGGCTGAGTTCTGGGCACCCCCCTGAGGAGCCAGACACCTTTGCCATTGACATCTTGGTGTTTCTGAGGGAGAAATTCACACACACACACACACACACACACACACACACACACCCTGGTAGAATCTGTGCTTCCCAGCAGGATGCCTACAGAGCCACTTCTCCTCCCTGGTGCTCCCATTCTTAAATTACATTTTATACCTCTTTTCCACCCTCCCCTAATTAACACCATGGAGGACACTAACATATCTCTTCCAATATACTTGGGTGGGGGCTGAGTTCAAACTCAGGCAGGAAAGTTCACAGGCTCCAGCACCATAGAATTGAGAGAGTTGGATCTCCTCATGGCATTCTGGATGGATGGGGGAAATCAGATCAGCAAGGGGCTGATCCTCAAATATAGGCTGGACCTCTGGGGGACTGAACTGTGGTCGAATTTTCCCTGGGCATGGAGAAGGGAAGCCAACCCACACAGTGTGTATATCTAGGTGGCCCTGTCTTGGGAGATAAATCATCATGGAAATTTTAGATGTCTCTTCTCAGACCCTGGATGCAAAATGAGATCACCTACCTGTTTATCAGACCTCACGCAAATAGAATCGGGGCCTTGCTCTGACATACAGAGTTAGCGAGTGCAGCTTGGGCAGCCATGTCTGCAGTGCTTTGGACATTTTCTTCTCTTCCTCTTCATGCTGGCTGTGTTGATTATTGCCTAGCGGTCCCGCAGTGCTTGAGAGCCAGGTTCGAAACAAGGATTTTGACAGGAACGAGGGTTACTTTCTTCCTGCCTTTGGGGCCTACTGAGATAGGCTCGTGCTGGACAGTCTGGCCACCTTTGTCTCACTGAGATCCGCAAAGAGTGTGTCGAGATTGCTTTGTGGCCAGAGAGAGACGAATAGAAAACGAAAATAACTCCACGTTTCAGAAGCAATAGTCAATTGCTGCACACATCCAGAAACATGAGAAAGCAACTCAGATAGAGGAGTACACATAGACCTAGACCTGGAGTAGGTCTTTCTTAGAGGAGGAGAAAGCTTTAGATCATCCCAAGAGGGAGCTTGGGACACTGCTCTTGAGCTGCTTTAAGAGATTGGGAAACATTTTGACATCAATACAGAAAAAGGAGAAGAGATAATAGAGGCACTCAGGAATGTGCCACAGAACAATCTATTGAAATAAATGAAAAACTATAAACAATTCAACAACTATAAAAAGAAATTCAAAAGACAAACACTAAAATATTAGAACTGCATAACACTTTGGAAGAAAAATACAGAAGGATTGAAACAATAGAGTCAAGAATCAGTAATTTCAAAGACAAATATCTGGAAACTAAAAAAAAGAATAAGCTATAAAAAAGAGTCCAAAAAACCCTGAAGAAAACCTATGTGAGACAATCAAAAGGAACATCTTGCATTTCATAAAGATCCCAGGACAGAAATGTGGTAGTTGCATAAGTTCATGTCAGCTTGAAGATATATAAAAGTGTATGGGGGTGGAGTCTAGTCTGTCAATCAGATCACAGACTGATGGTGCTTCCTTGTGGGCATGGTCTTCTCATAAGGAGAGGCTCTGGAAACGTCCCACCCTCTTTTCTCTGCCTTCACCTCCTGCTGGTTGCTGTGAAAACCCTGGATATGTTACCACTGCCATTGGACCCACACATCCTTGCACCCTTCACCAACTTGACATATCCCTGCATTCCCCATCATTGCATGTGGCTGTGTCAGCTTAAAGAGTGACTTATGGACTAGTATTAGACTTACAGACTTGAGTTGGATTGGCCTGGGATGTTTTCTTGATAAATAATTACTTCTTGATACAAAGCTCATTCTTATATGTCAGAGGAGCCAGCCTCCAACATTAACATCAGGGACTCAGTAGGCGCAATTGCACAGCAGTAATTATTTAATTATTATAGTAAAGTCATAGAGACTGTGAGAAAGAGAGAAATAATAGTCAGACACATATCATGGTAGCATGCTCACCTCAGACCCACCTGGTGGAATGCGTGAAGTGAGAGAGTCAGGGAGGAGGAGAGGACATGGGGAAAGGGAACAGGGAGAAAGGAGCAGGAGTTGAGGGAGGAGAGGCGGCTGAGAGAGAGCTCCTTTACTCTGACCAAGCCTTATATATCTTTTGGGGACATGCAAGGCCCCTCATTACAGATAAAGACACATGTCACAGGAAGGGGTTATCTTATAGCTTATACAGTAATGAGGGGTAACCTAGGGGCACACACGTTATAAGAAAGGGAGTAATTAGGGGTATACATGTGACAAGAAAGGCAAACTTAGACTCAACATGGCAGCCTAATCTTGATTATCCTTGGGTGAGCTTGACCTCTCTGTCTCTCCTGTAAGGAAGTAGTCTGCTACCATCCTTATTAGAAGGGAATGGGTCCAACTTAGGATGGGAACGGCTATACAGCCTGATTGCTCTCAATGGCTGATGACCCTTAGGGAATAGCTCCCAACCTGCTTCAGTTGACCTCCAAGTATATAGTCACATGGCACATGTAGCAAGCAGCTTAAGCTAGAAATATATTTGAGGGAGAAAACTTGGGAGAAATCTTTCTGTTTCCCACACTTATGCATATATGAGTAACTCTGGATTGGTTTCTCTAGTCAATCCTGCCTAAAACAAGAAAGTATATTATCTACATAGACTATAGTTGGAGAAATATTAAAAGAGAACTTCCCTAATACTGACAGTACACAGACTATTCAAGATTCCCAGAGAACTCCAAGCACAGTTAATCTATAAGAAAATCACTAACACACACACACACAGATTGGATCCTTGCCTTACAACAGGTCTTGGGGGATACTTTCTCTGCAGCTGGCTCCAACTTCCCTTTTCTTTCTGTTCCACTGTCAATCCCTGCAATGAATGGGCATCTCCCCAGCTTCCATGAGGGGGACACCTTCCTCTACAGCTCAGTCTGGCCAGCCCAATTTGTGACCAGATCAGGGATGCTGTCCTTCATGCCCACCTTCATCAGGACCCTCCTGCCAAAGCAGCTTGTGAAACTTACCCTGCAACGGAAATGATTCTTCTTATTGGGGACATTACATCCAGAGCTACTGCTGACTACCATAAAGTGATTCATGAAATCACTAAACACCTCCTTGGGTCTGATGATTCTTCCAAAAGATTTGACTACAAGCTTTGTGTTATTCAGGTAGTTTTTGAGCAACAGTCCCCAGATATTGCTCAAGGTGTTCACCTTCACCAGAACCAGGAGGGAGACCAGGGCATGATGTCTGATTATGCCACTGACAAAAGTGAAGAATGCATGCCTTCACCATTGTCTGAGCACACAAGCGCAATGACAAACTTACTGAACTATGTCGCAGTGGCGCTTTACCTTGGTCATGCCCAGCTTCTCGAACTCAAGTGACTGTGCAGTACATGCATGAGCAAGGGTTTTGCTTACCATCAGAGTCCACACAATTGTGCTATCAGTTCAGCACGATGAAGATGTTTCTCTTGATGAGATGAGAGAGGCCCTGAAGGAGAAAGCCATTAACGCTGTCGTTCCTACAAAGTATCTTGATGAGGACACACTCTACCACCTACAGCCCGTAGCAGATTTATTATTGAGGGGCCTCAGGCTAGTGCTGGTTTGACTGGCCAGAAGATCATTGTGGACACTTACGGAGGCTGGCGAGATCATGGAGGAAGCACCTGTTCAGGAAAGGATTATAGCAAGGTAAACCACTCGGTTGCTGATGCTGCCCATTGGGTGGCAAAATCCTTTACACGAGGGTTCTTGTGCAGGTCTCTTGTGCTATTGGAGTTTCTCAACCAGTGTCCATTTCATTTTCCATTATGGCACTTCTCAGAAGAGTGAGAGCGAGAGCTATTAGACATTGTGAAGGAGAATTTTGATCTCTGTCCTAGAGTCTTTGTCAGGGATTTGGATCTGAAGAAGCCAATTTATCAGAGGACTACCGCCTATGGCCACTCTGGAAGGAAAGACTTCCCATGGGAAGTGCCCCCAAAGCTTAAATATTGGAAGAAAAAGAAGTGTTAGCTTCCCCTCCCCCCGACTTGTTGGCATAGGCTACAGACAGTCTTCAAGCTCTGAGGGAAAGCCAGGTCCCCACCCCTTACATTTTTCCTGTCCTCTTCCAGCTTCTTATCCTTTGCTGTCCCTCTATAATCAATGATGTGAATTGTAGCTATTGTGGGGCCCTGGCTACAAGTTGCGCTTGCTTTCTCTCCCTGGTGTTTTGCCCACCATGATAATGGATCCAGTGAGCACAGGTGATCCTTGTCAAAGAAGGAGGATGTTAGACCGTTGAGTGACAGGGAAGGAGGAAATCCCTTCATACCTGAAAATTTTCAAATTAATGTACTCTGGGGCATGGCATAAGTAAAGAGAAGCCATCATCTTAGATGGCAGTTTTTAAAAGTTGCTTTTCAACATCATAATTCCTTTAACATGTTTCCAGCATTCCCAGGTAGGCCAAGGTGTCCTACAGAAAAGCCTGGGGTTAGACCTACAGGGTCTGGCTGGTGTAACAGAAGGGAAGGCAGAGCTGGGGCAGTTGGCCATGGAGAGGCTGACCTGGTTGGGGTGGTGCAGAGAAGCCAGCTTGTTTTCATGCTCACTCCATGACAGTTTGCCCTAAGAAGCTAAACGTGCCTCAGGATCTACTTTTAGAGTTTTATTCTGTATGTCTGGTTCTCAATTCCAACAGCTTAGTGAAGAGGTAAATAAAATACGAGGCTCAAAAAAGAAAAAAAAAGAAAAGAAAATCACCACAACACATCATAATCAAACTTTTTAACCTCAGAGAACAGGAAAGAATCCTGAGAGCAACTGGAGAAGCAATCACATATAAAGGCCAGCTGATGAGGATAAGTTCAGATTTGCCTATTAAAATATGCAAGTAAGAAGGCAATGAATTGATATATTCAAAAGTTTGAAAGAAAACAACAATCATCCTTATTCGTTTTTTAAAAGGGCAACACTTGTCTAAGGATAAACCTCAGGAGATAAGAAGGGATAGCGAAGAAGCTGACAGGAAAGGGCAAGCACGGGGAAGAAGCAGGACGAGTGCTGTGACCTTGTGGGGACAGCAATCAGTATAGCACACGTGAACAAAATACGCAGAAATCATGGACTGGGAGACCAATTTGTCCTGAAAACTTTTGCTGGAATCGCAATAGAAGACAAAACAAAAAACTTCTTTAGCCAACTATATTTCTTCTGGCTTTTATTAGTTTATCTTTTCCCTATTGAACTGTAAGAGTTCTTTATATATAAGTGCCCAAACCCAGACCTGTTGCTATTGAGTCAACCACAACTCATATTAACCTTATAGAACAGAATACAGCAGTTTTATACGTTTCCAAGGCTGTCAATCTTTATAAAAGCTGATTGTCACATCTTTCTCTGAGTGGCTGGTCGGTTCGAACTGTCAACCTTTTGGGTAGCCGCCAAGCACTAGTCCCCTGTGCCACAAGGGCTTTTCCTAGACCCTTTAGTAGATAAACATTTATAAAATATTTTCTCCTAGACTATGTAAAACTTGGGCCCTAACCCCCACCCACATTGGATCTCAGTATTTACTGTCATGAATTAGAAACTTGCAGAAGGATGGCTTCTTAGTAGCAGTTGAAGAATACGTTACATTTTTGAAGAATACGTTTACAGTCAATGTTGGGCTGAGCCCTGGTGGTGTAGTGGTTGTGCGCGGGACTGCGGCCCACTGGGTCAGAGGTTCAATTCCAGCAGTGGGGCTGGGCCTCCTACTCCCACCACCGGAGAGCAGTGATGCCCAAAAAAACAAAAACAAAAAACAAAAAAAAAAAAAAAAAGAAGAAAAAGAAAGAAAAAGAGTCAATGTTGATTTTTCTTTTCTTTTCTTTTTTTGTGTGGGCATCACTGCCTCTGGTGGTTGTGGGCACTACCCAGTGCTGCTTCTGAGAGCTGCCCCTGGATTTGAACCGCCAAGCCTGCAGGCTGCAGTCCCGCACTCAACCACTTATGCCACCGGGGCTCAGCCCTTTATTTTCTTTACTAATTGGGCCTCTTCTCTTTTTTATTACAGAACTGATATTCCTTCCTTGGATTTGAAAAATCAATGAGATCAAAGCTGTTTTTGCCTCTGAACTCTCTGTACACCTCATGGAAATTAACTAGATACCTTCCTTTAAAGAGTTGTCACTGACCTGAGCAACTTGCCCTAGGGTGTCTGTTTTTTCACTTAATAGTTGTCTTGTTTTGTTTACCTATGAAAAAAGACAATTTCCAGCAGTTACAAGTAGAGAATGGTGGATCTTCTAAAAGGACTACTCCCAAGAGGATCATCCATTTTGCTGATGGAGATACCATGGAAGAATATAGCACAGAGGAAGAAGAAGAAAAAGAGGAACAGAGAATGAATCCAATGCTTGACTCGGTAAGCTTAGAATATTAATATTAGGAACATGGGGGTTGATTGTGTGATTACTTAAACAAAATGAGGTTTGGGGGGGAGGGCATCACTGCTCTCCGGTGGTGGGAGTAGGAGGCCCAGCCCCACTGCTGGGACTGAACCTCCGTCCTAGTGGGTCGCAGTCCCACGCACAACCACTACACCACCGGGGCTCAGCCCTAAACAAAATGAGGTTTGTAGAAAAACAGTTTTAAGCCTAATCTGGCCTAGAGAAACAAAACCAATATGTATAAAAAACAACTTTCTATCAATAAGTAATTTTATATCAGGAAAGAATCCCATCCTAGTCCAACTTGAGTCTATGGGTTCAGTGCTAGCCAGAGCCTTCTTCAGACTCACAGGTCTATGCCATAGAAAGGTGAAGTGGGACGACCACAGGTTTGCTCAGTCACATGACTCCAGGGTGGTAGGAATATGATAGGGCACAAACAGCTTTCCAGGTTGGGGGCCCACATTGGGCCACCCCTGGAGGCAGAGGCACAGTCAGGAGGACTGTGAAGGGACCATCTCAGAGTGGAGGAGAATGAAGGGACATAGAGAGGAGAGAACTGTTCATTGTCTCACTATAAAAATATAAAAATGTCACATCCCCAAGAAAGTCTCGTCTGATTGATAGGTTGAACTCCATCCCTACTTTCACACAGGTTCAAATTAGCATAAATTCTAACTGCCACACCTTTAGTTTTCTTTTATGTTTGTTTGTTTGTTTTTTTAGGGGGGGCAATCACTGCCCTCTGGTGGTGGGAGTAGGAGGCCCAGCCCCACTGCTGGAATTGAACCTCCATCCTAGTGGGCCACAGTCCCGCGCACAACCACGACACCACCGGGGCTCAGCCCCCGATATCTTTAGTCTTCTTTCTAGGCCCATGAATCATCAAGTTGTAATGTTGATAATTTTAGTTTTCCCTTCTCTGAGGGAGAATTTGGAACATATTATCAAGCATATTGAAATCTTTGCATTAAAGACTCTGTAATCTCCACTCTTGTTTTTAATTTCTCTCACCTTGGTATTTTCCTTTCCTTTCTTTTTTTGCCCCACTCCTTCCAGGCTACACTTTCATGGGGTTCTTATCTATGGTTTTGGGCAGGGCGAATATCAAGAACCTCATTTGCTGGTAAGTACTGCTATGAGAATTGTTTTGTATCCTAATTAACTAGATTGGGGCTTCTATTGGGTCCATCCACTCCATGAGATGGTGGAGAAGAGATGATCTGATCTCAGGTTTATTCTTGGGCATTCCTGTGGCATAGAAGCTCACATCTGCAAACAGACAGTTCTATCTTTTGCCCACTCTTGTTAATAAATTCTTTTTATGTCCAAAATTTGTCTTCTTTTAAAGTTCTTGTAGTCACTTCTAGTCACTTGTCTTTATGAGAATCATACAAAACTAGTCTAGATACCTCTTTCATGGAACAGAACATCTGATGTGTAATAAATTTCCAAATTTGTAAGCTTATGCCATAGGACATAACTCCAAGTGCCCTCATTATAGTCACTCTACTATAAACAAAATTTGTTTGTCCCTCGTGGAGCTGTGATGAATGACTTAAGTGACTACTTTTAATAGATAAAATACAAAATCTTATCTTGCTGAATTTTTACCAACTTTGAAAACAGTTTGTAGCATCTAATTACTAATTTCTTCCTAACGTGTATTATGCTTTATATATGATGGGGGAAATCACTTTTTAAATCTGAGAAAATATAAAATTCACTTATCTTCAGTCATTCATTTAGCTTCTCCTAAGTCCATAGTATGTTCCAGTACTGCTCTGTGCCATGTGTCAAATACTGAGACTATGGAAAGCAGAGACTGTGCCTTTCGTCTTTATGACCCAGGGTCTAGTCCTTCTGTAGGTAACAGACTTCCCTTTACAGAGGGGTCACAGGGAGGAGAAGAATCTGTTAGTGTGCAGTGTAGCAATGATGAAACATACAACTTTCTTACAGTTATTCAATGCTTCCTCCACCCCCACTATCATGATCCCAATTCTACCTTATAAATCGGGCTAGACCAGAGGATGTAGACTGGTACAGATAGGAGCTGGAAACATAGCAAATCCAGGACTGATGATCCCTTGGGGAACAGTGGTGAGAGTGTTGATGATGCATTGGTGAGTGGCAGAGGAAGCCTTGTACCTTGTACCTTTGCCTTGTAGTTCTTTCCTCTATTTCCTTTTACTTTATTTTTGTGCCCCCATCACGCTCAGCCTTCCTTTGGGTTTCAGCAATTTCTCGCAGTTATCGCACCCTTAATCAGTCCTTACCAGGTCTCTCACTCCCTCCTTGCCACTGAGTTTGGATCACTTATTGTTTCCTTGTCCCTGGGTTGGTCAACACCCCCTCCTCCCCCCCACCTCCCACTCTCCCATATCCCCCCAGAACCATCGGTCCTGTCATTTTCTCATCCAGACTGATCACCCTGTCTAATTATCTAGCTAGACCTGCAGAGATAATAATATGTACCAAAAAACAAGACATAGCAGGACAAAGTGACAAAGGAAAATGAAACGACGACTACAATAAGAAAAAAACAATGTCTAGAAAGTATATATATAAATAAAAACTAACAATAAAGCAAAACCTATAAATAGTTCAAGGTCTGTTTGTTGACCTATAGGAGTGACCTCCATTTTAGTCTGTTGGGGTTTCCTTCCCTGACTCCCCAGCCTATCCCTTCACACTCCCTTAAGACCTCCATGCTCTGCTCCCTCCCATGCTCTGCTGCACACTCTTGCCTTTTCCTCTGTGTGGTGGGGTCAGATCGTCTACAATCCCGACACTGCTTCTCCAGTGTTGTCCCCCATAGGGCCTTGGGTCAGCAAGGGATGTCGTGTCTCATAGTGGAGATGGCCATCTGGTCCTTTCTGTGCATTGGCCGTACTGAGAGGGCAGATGCTCCTCAAGGCTTGGTGGGCCAGGATGCCCACCTCCTTTCTCCTTCCTCCTTTGCTCCTGTGCTCTGATCAGACATGTCCCTCTCCCGCAAGCTTCAGTGCTGTCCTCTAAAGTCAATTCTTTGGGGATGGGAGTGGCTGGGTGGTAACTGTACACGTGGTTGGGATTGGGGCCGCGCTCTCAGACCCCTCCACTGGCTCCTCGCTCCATGCTGTCATGCTGCATTCATGCCCTGGAACACTAGGTTTAAGTCTGATCCCTCTTTCCCTGTGGAGACATAAGCAGTACCCTCCCCTTGGGTGGGTTAATAATGCTTTAAATCTTTATAAAAGAAGATTTCCTCATCTTTCTCCTGTGAAGTGACTAGTGGGTTCAAGCTGCTGGCTTTTCAGCTCGTAGCCAGCATGGAACTTACTGTCCCATCTGGACTTGTTCAGAGGAAATTAACTTTAAAAATAAATAAGGAGCTGGTTGGAGGAGGAGAACAGAGAGGTCACAAGAATTCCCCTGTTGGGCTTTGGCTGAGGATGGCAGGGTAGACTACCTGGTGAATTCAGCTTCATTTCACTCAAAAACTCCCTGCCATTGAGTCGACTTGGCTCAACAAGCCCATAGCAGCTGTTTAAGACAAGGTAGGACTGCCCCTGTGGGTTTCCAAGACTGTTACTCTTTACGGGAATAGAAAGCCTTTGTCTTTCGCCCTCAAAGCAACTGGTGGTTTCAAACTGCTGGCCCTGCCACCAGCAGCTCAGTGTGTAATCGTTATGCCACCAGGGCTCCCACCTTCTTTGGGGGTTCCAAAGTGGTGTAAAAGCGCTTCTGCCTGGGGTCTCCAGAGATTAACCAGGAACTAACTGCCTTGGAAGTAATTCCAACTTAATGTGTGTCAGAGTAGATCAATGCTTTTGAGGGGTTACCAATGGCTGATCTTACAGAAGGAGATCACCAGGCCCCTTGGAGGCAGACACAGAGTCCCAGCAAGCAGGAAGGGGAAGGGGCAGAGAGAGAAAGGGAGAAAGTTTTCTCCCTTATAGAAAGGTCACACCCCTAGGGAAACATCATCAGGCTATAACCTGATTGACAGGTGGGATTCCCCCATAAAGTCTAACTACCAATATCACCAAATGGAAAAATATCTCAAAACCTCTGCTGAAACTTCACCAAAGACAGAAGTTGCCAAGAGAAACATAAAGAAGTTTCTTGGGTTTCTTATATTGACGAGACAAACAATGAAGGCAGAATGGAAAGATCACTGTCAGCTGACCTATGGCTTGAAGCTCCCTGATTTCCTCTCACTCTAACAGAGTCAGACCTCTTTGGGGGTCACTGCAGGTCGACAGGTCAGTCTCTCTCCATCCCTCACCCTGGAAAGGCAAGATCAGCTTCAGAATACGTAATCTGGTGAGAATAATAAAAGATGGGATCTAGTGAGGATTCTTTGTGAAAGTGAGACTGACTGCATTGGCAACTTTGAGATTTTTGTCAGGTTGAGGCAGAAAGTTACAAGATATTCTATTTACCGATGATAGGGCTTTTTCTTGGTTCTTGGCATCATGTTTTCCAAGGTAATTTGAAAAATGTGCCCCCTGCTGAGATATTCTTAAAAATCAAAACACTGGACTGTGGGACATTGGAGGAGGGAAACATGGTTTGTCAAAATTGCTAAAAGAAAAATCAAAGAACCTTCAAAGAGGAGAAATGACTTTTGCACAAAGGAGCCATTATTCTTACTGTATGGTAGTGGTTCTCAGTCTTCCTAGTGCCGTGACCCTTTAATACAGTTCCTCTTGTTGTGGTGACCCCCATCCCCCCAAGCATAAAATTATTTTTGTTGCTACTTCATAACTGTAAGTTTGCTACTGGTACGAAAGGGTCGTTCCACCCCCAAATGGGTCTAGGATCATAGGATCTATGGGAAGATAAAAGGCCAGTGTGTGTGTTCTCGGTTATTCATGCTGCTGCTATGAAATCCACATGGAACATCAGAAAGTCTGTGTGCACATTGGACTGTAAAAGCCCTCTGAAAGGAGCCAACCAAGCAGACCAGCATTTGACAGCTGCTTCTGGACAAATGGATAAAGCAGTGTTTGTTAATATAACCTCTTTGTTTTGGCAAGACTGCCAATTCAATGCATTTATTATTTACTGCAACTGTGATGTTTCAAAGACCAAGGAAGAAATGATGTGTTTAAATTGGGGTGCTGGAAAAGAGTGGTGAAAATAACATGGACTGCTAGAAGGACAAATCCATCTCTCTCGAAAGAAGTATGACCAGGGTGCCTTTTAGGATGGGGAGACTTTGTCTTCATACTTTGGACACATTGTCAGGAGAGACCAGTCCCTGGAGAAGGACATTATGCTTAGCAGAGTAGAGGGACAACGAAAAAGAGGAAGAGCCTTGAGGAGGTAGACACAGTGGCTGTCATAATGGGTGCCAGCATAGGAATAAGGGTGAGGAGGGTGGAGGGTGCAGGGCTGGACGGTGCTGCTTTCTGTTGTGCATAAAGTCACTACAGATCAGAGCCAACTTGATGACACCTCACAAGAACGACAGGCAATTGTGGTTTACAAAAAAGGAGAGAGAGAGAGAGAGACAAACGTTTCCTACGAGAAATAGCTAGAAAACGGGTAACTGATCAATTCCACTGAATGTAGCACAAAACTAGGCAGTTCTGGTATCTTTAGAAGAGGGCCATATACAGGTTTACCCTTCAGGTTTTCAGGAAAATTGAAAAGTCTCATTTCAGGAAAAAAAATGTAGCAGGGTGGGGTGGTGAAATTCTACTAGTATATGTAGACCAGGTGGTTGTCAAGGAAATCCCAGAGAAATTTGTTCAGTTTGTAAAACTTTCTGTATATGTAGGTACATGCTATAGAGTATACAATACCCAGGGCAAAAATTAAGCATATGCTATAAGTTACATTTTGGTGTGTGATATGTAAACAAAGTCTATTGCACCTTATTTAGATATTTTCATTTCATATTCAATTGCAGAAAAATAGCCCACTGCACGGGAGAGTTTGGGCTTGAAATAGCAGGTCAGCAAAGTGTTGCAATGCATAAATAAAAAATAAACCAGTCCTTTCCGACTCATTGTGATTTCTTGTGTGTGTCAGATTAGAGCTGTGCTCCCTAAGGTTCTTGATGGCTAATCTTTCAGAAGCAGATCACCAGGTCTCTTTTCCAAGATATCTCTGGGGGGACTTAAAACTCCAATTATTTATTCAGTTAGCATTTCAACATAGTAACTGTACTGCTCAGGGACTCCCCTTTGGAGTTAAGTGTAGTAATAGATCCCACGTAGACAAAGTTAAACTCTTTGCACCTCCATTTATCCCTTCGGTTAACAGACGTGTTTTCTCTTTCCTTTAGCATGTGAATTCCTTGGTGGACGATTTGCTTCCTTTTTTGGTCTCGATCAGCCCAAATATCAGTACGTGTTAGATGAGTACTACAGAACACAGAACAAGGTATGTGCACCCTGACGGGGCCATGGGCTCCCGAGATGGGAAGGCTTTAGGACAACAGAGAACCACTTCACAATGGCGCGCAGCTCCACTGATCAGAATGCCTCTGCTTTCTTATGCATCTCACCTCATGACACGCCTTACTTGTCTCTCTTGTGGGAATCACAATGTCAGGGGACGCATCATGGAGGGAGGTGCTTGAGACTGCTGTACGGAGAAACTTGTCACAAGGTATCTCTATAAGGAGGGCCCCCAGAAGCTTTTGGCTGTACAATTAAATGGGCTCTTCTGCTTCTCCTTAGCAGGAAAGTGACAGGAAGACGGGAAGGAATGGTGCAAAGGCTCTGTCCACTGCGGGTGCTAATGAGAAGAGTCACCTGCAGACTCGGGGGCTCGAGTATGGAACCCGACAAGAGGACACTGCAGAGGACCTCCCTCAGGGAAGCACCTCATCCAGGGAAGAGCCCAGTCACTGACTCTGGCCAACCATGGCAAGAGGGGCGGGGGTTTCCCTGTATCTCTCTTCTTTGACAATTGGTTACCGTGGTAACAGCATCACAGGTAGCACTTCTAAGCCAGATGTGACCCCAATCTCCTGGTGATTTATTCTCAAGCATCTACAATTGTAAGCAGCAATCCAAGTCATTTTGAATTCTGTCTCAACATGAAGTTTTATTTATAAGCCAGGAGCCCAACTTCAGCTAATAGCTGTTCCTTGAGTCTCTGGTGGTTTGTCAGTGCACTTGTACAGAGGCCTTTTATAAACATCTGGGCCTGGGATCTTGGGGGGGGGGCAATGTCTTGGCTTTGGGGGCCCTGGTGAAGTCAGGAAGCTGTTCCTTAGCAAAGTGCCTGGGTGTCTTGGAGTTTCATTCAATCCCCTCTCAGGGTCTGGCATGAGGTATATGCTTCTGAGCTTTCTAATAAGCCATCATTGCTAATAGCTCTGTGCCAAGGTCCTTTTCAGAATTGTGAAGAATTAGATGCTTTTCCTAGCAACCAATCAATTGAGGAAGTTATCTAAGCTGTGGTAAAAGAACTGGGAAAAGACAATGATTTTTTTCTATTTTATTTTATATTTGGTATTCATAGTTAATGAAAGGCTGTTTGCATATCTTTTAACCTGGAACACTCAAACATGAAAACTATAGCTAGATAACATAGAATCTATGTCATAGATGATGTTTTCTGAAGGTCATGACGATGCCATACCAAAAACACATTCTGTTTTGCTGTCCAGTGAGCAGGCTCAAGGCATAATATCAGCTTTCCCATTGACTAGCTCTCTGATCATGTGTCCAAATTTCTGAGCCCCTTGTTTTTGCAAAACAAGGATAGCATTTGTTTGTTCCTTAGACAAAGCATCTAAGAATTAATGCTAGATCACATATGGGAAACTATTTGTCAAACTGTGAATAGTTGATGCTAATAATTAATGAAAGGTTGTGATAGACTATTAACCTTTATAGCCCCCAAAGAAACTTCCCCTCTTAAATTCATCCTGTGTATTGTCTCACCCATATGGATGCTGATTTTGACCATGTGACTTCCTTTGTCCAGTGGATCGTATGTTGTGAGGCAGTCGGAGGTACCCTTCCAAATAACAAGGGTGGCTATGGAGAGAAATTCCAAGGATGAAAGACCATCTACACAGTGGTTCTCAACCTTCCTATTGCTGTGACCCTTTAATACAGTTCCTCATGTATTAATATTAGTCTCGTTGCTACTTCATAGTAGCTGTAATTTTGCTACTGGTATAACCAGTGGGAAAGGGTCATTTGACCCTTAAAAGGGGTCGTGACCCACAGGTTGAGAATTGCTTGGCTGAGTCATCTACTGCACGACCTGAAACAGAAGGACCATGGAGCTGAGCCCAGTAGACCCACAGAATAACGAAAAACAATAATCCCTTGTGAAACATTTTTAAGTGTTTTTTTGTCTACTTATTCAGATAACTAAAATAATAGTTCTAAGAGACAGATAAATTAGTTATTTGATATGTAATGGGGCAGAATTAGATCTGAAATATAAGGCGTAATTAGTGGAATATATTAGCTTATGCTGGAGAAGCAACTCCAAAACAGTGCTGAAGACAAAGAAGTTTTTGCTTCTCAGAGGTTCATGGTCATGCAGGTTCCCTCTCACACAGATGTTCTCCAAGTGTTACTTCAGTATTGTGTGCGTCTTCGACCTTAGGGTCCACTTCACTGAGATAGTCTCAGGCTTATTGAAATACGAGTGGAGGAGATTTAAGCACCTTCTGTTGATGCCTCTACCAAGAAGGGACTCCTGTCACCTTTGTTTACGTTTCTAGCTCCAGAGCCAGTTCTAAGATGATAATGAACTTTAAGAGGACGTAAGCACCCTGAGACACGAAATACAAGCAGCATAGGAAATGGGTGATATGCTATGATTCAGGACCCATTCAATGGCACCGACTACTAACACAATGTGTTGTTCACCATTTTAAGTATTCAGCAACACAGGGCGGGGGGGGGGGGGGGGGGGCGGGAATAATCCTGCCTTCTTGTTGGCCTTGAGTTTCCACCAGCCAAAGTATGCAGGACATCTAGTGTTTTTGTCGTTTATGTGACCAACCTCTCCGATGACTCCCAGCAGTCAATAGTCCAATGAATGTCTAGCATTCGTACCCTGTGCAGTGCAGCCTCCATTGAGCCTGCACCACTGTGTGGCCATCAAATACGGTAGACGGAAAAGTATATCGCTGTCGAGATTGCTGTTGCAGTGGTTAGATGCTGTCCAATCGGTTCTGACTCTGACCCCAGGGACGACAGAACCAAACACCGCTCGCTCTTGCACACGCCTCACAATTGATATGTTTGAACCTGTCGTTGCCGCCCTTGGGTCAGTTTTGTTGAGAGTCTTCAGCTTTGTTGCTGCTCTTCTACTTTACCAAAAATTTCTTTCTCATGGGACTGTTCTCGCCTGATAATATGTCCAAAGTATTTGAAGAGTCATTCTTACCTCGAAAGAGTATGCCCATCATACTTCTCCCAAGACAAATTTATGTGTTTCTTTGCAGTTCACAACAGCTTTTGTAGTCTTCCACAGCATCATAATTCAAATGAATTGATTCTTTTTCATCCTTCTTTATTCCATGTCCAACTTTCACATGCATATGAGTCAATGGAAAATATCCTGGCTTGAGTCAAGGACTCCTTATTCCTCAAAGCAACTTTAAAGTGTTGGTTTTCAATTCTTTGAAGAGGTCTTGTGTAGCATATTTACCCAATGCAATGAGTCTTTGATCTCTTCACTACCGCTTCCAACAGCATTGATTGTGTATCCAAGCAAGATTAAATTCTTGACAACGTCAGTCTTTTCTTCTTTGTAATGATGTTACCTATTAGGCATACCCTTCTGGTTGTGTCAGTCTGGGTAGACTAGAGGAACAAATTTCATAGACATGCATATGGATATAAGGAAAGGGTTTATATACAAAAGGAATGGAACACTGAGAAAGCATCAAGCCCCATCCAGTTCAAAGTCATAAGTCCAATATTAGCCCACATGCCTGATACCAGTCTATAATGTCTCCTTCTGACTCATGAAGTCACAGGTCAGTGGGTGCAGAATCCCAGCACTGGCAGGGGTCTCCCCATGGCTCCTCAGTTCCAGGACTCAGGGTCCATTAACAGCATCCAGTGGTGGTAGAAGCAACTCATTACTGGCAGGGGTCCCCACATGGCCTCGCCAGCTTCAGAGGTCTGGCTCCATCAAGGCAAAGCCATGTGGCTTCTTCTCTGGCTCCTTCAGTTTCTCGGAAGCTGCCATCTTGTCTTGTCCATGATTCATCGTCTCTGAGACTAACTCCCAACAACTAGGCAGATAGCTTCTCATCTCCATGAGGGAAGTATCGCGAGATTTCCCAGAAGTCTCAGGAGAAAGCCATGCCCACACAGAGGCCTCATTGGCTACTCAATGGCTATCTCCAGATTAACAGGCTAGACTCCACCCCTACATCTCAATCATGAAATTAACATAAGCACATGACTGCTACACTGGCATTCTTCAATTGTGAGGAATTGGGTCTTCCTTACATGGAGTTATGATTCATATGGAAGGCTGCAATTCTCATCTTCATCAGCAAATGCTTCAATTCCTCCTCACTTTCAGCAAGGAAGATTGTGTCATAGCCTTCTTCTGATCCTGGTGCTACGTTCTTCATCATATAATCCAGCTTCTCTGAATATTTGCTCAATATATAGATTGAACAAGTATGGGAGAGAATATAATCCTGATGCAAAACTCTTCTGATTTTTAAAATATCATTTTAATTAATTACGGATCTTATCACAATTCATCCATCCATCCATGCATCCATCCATCTGTCAAGCACATTTGTACATCTGTTGCCACCATCATTTTCAAAACAGTTTCTTTCTATTGAAAACCCTTGGTATCAGTTACTCATTTATTTCCTTCCCTCATGAACACTTGATAATTTATAAATTATCTTTTTTCATGTCTTGCACTGACCATTGTCTCCCTTCACCCAGTTTTCAGCTGTCTGTTCCCCTGGGAGGGGATAGTATGCTGATCATTGTGGTCAGTTCCCCCTTTAAGGTTCCTGATTTTAAACTTTGTAGTATGTCCTTGTTCTGGTCCCACAACTGCCTCTTGATCCATATACAGATTTCTCATGAGCTTAATGAAGTGTTCTGAAATTCCCATCCATCTCAAGACTATCTGTTAGGTTTCCCGAGTGGGTAATACCTCAGTTCTTGGCTTCAAATGCCAAAGTCTGGTTTATAATCCAAATGAGTATTTTGTTTATTTTCTTTTTTTAAATCATTTAATTGGGGGTTAGTACAACTCATCACAATCCATCTATCCATCCATTTGTACATTTGTTGACCTCATTATTCTCAAAACATTTGCTTTCTACTTAAACCCTTAAAATCAGTTCCTCATTTTCTCCCCTCCCCACTCCCTCCTCCCTCATGAATCCTTGATAATTTATAAGTTATTATTATTTTGTCATGTCTTACTCTGTGTGATGTCTCCCTTTGCCCACTCCCCTGTTGTCCATACCCCAGAGAGGAAGTTATATGTAGATCCTTATAATCAGTTCTCCCTTTCTACCCCACCTTCCCTCCACCCTGCCTGTATTGTTACTCTCACCACTGGTCCTGAAGGGATCATCTATCCTGTTTCTGGTTCCTATCTGTACCAGTGTACATCTCCTAGTCTAGCCAGACTTGTAAGGTAGAATTGGGATCATGATAGTGGTGAGGAGGAAGCATTTAAGAACTAGAGGAAAGTTGTATGTCTCATCATTGCTACACTGCACCCTGACTGGTTTGTCTACTTCCTGCGACTCTTCCGATGGGCTTTGGGTCCCCAATCTGTACACCCCCTTCATTTACAATGGTATAATTTTTAGTTTTTTGATGCCTGATACATTTTTAGTTTTTTGATGCCTGATACCTTTGACACCTCATGGTCACATAGGCTGGTATGCTTCTTCCATGTGGGCTTTGTTGTTTCTCAGCTAGATGGCCGCTCGATTCCCTTCAAACCTTTAAGACTGCAGAAACTATATCTTTTGATAGCCAGACACCATCAGCTTTCTTCACCACATTTACTTTTGCACACATTTGTGAGTTTTTATGGACAGGAGAAGTTTCAGGTTTTACAATCTCAAAAGAGTACACACTTTCCGGCTCCCAGGAGCAAAGGCTGGACCTCCTACTCCCACCACCAGAACAGTGATGCCAAAAAAAAAAAAAAGTACACACTATTTCAGGGAAGCATGCCAAACTGCGCATAAGCCACTCTGGGGCTCACCACTGAATACAGGCAACTTCCTGGGACTGCATGCCCACACATGGTGATCTAAGGTAAGAGAGACTGTGGCATAGCCAAGCAGGTGCAGGAGCAGGGGGAAAGAGACCACTTTCCCCATGACAGGGTATTTTAAACCTCTGGGTGGATGGGCATGGTCGAAGGTATCGTTTGACCCCATTGGCTGAAGTAAGCCCACTTTGGGCCTAGTTTGGACTTCCATTGTGTAATGCCCACCTGACTGGGGGCAGGGCAGGGTGGGGTGAGGCTGAATGGAGCATGCCCAGTTAAAGTCTTCAAGGTTGGCTAATGCTTGCCTGGTTGCTTCCCAACCTCCTTTCTGGGGAGCTTGTGCAGGCATGGGAGGGACAACCCCTTCTATCTCTATCCTAGCTACTTAATATTTCCAAAGCTTGTTATGGTCCCCAGAGTCAAATAGCTTGTTATAGTCAGTAAAACAGAAACAAACATCATTTGGTTTTCTCTGCTTGCAGCCAAGATCCATCTGACACCAGCAATTGTGGGAAACTGAGGACCTGGAAGAAAGTATAAGGGCCTGCTTTCCACTGGAAGTCCCAGGGCTTGGCAGACCTGTGTCAGCATTAGTGACAAGGTACACCTCCACAGTTCTGAGACAATTGGTAGCACCCAAATACATTCTCCAGGGCCAGATCTCTCCCCCAGTACCCTCCATTAAAGTGCTAATATAAAGTGGTCTCCTACAAGCACCTGCCTTCTCACCTATGCAGTTAAAGGATGTCCTAACAGCCAGTTTCTTTTGTCCATCTTACTCAAGGAGTGATTTACTCCTTTTGTCTCTTCAATGCCTGATACTTTTCTTGAAGTGTTCCCCTAAAAACCTTAGGTTATCCGATTAGCATAGTGCCCATTCTATTGTGTATGTGTTAACTTCAGGCTTGCTGGCTGCCGTACTCTATGACCTTATTTTTAAATAAACTCAAGACTCTTCTCCCGATAGTCCTCTGTGCCCTGCTTTTCTCCCTCCTTTTTTTCTATAATTATGCTTTTTCTCCACTCGTCTGAATCTGACCTGACCCTCAGGCAGCTCCTTGTATTGCTGCAACCTTTGTTGGACGTTATTCAACAAAACTTCACTTGCATGTGATATCAATATTTTTATAATTTTTATGTTCCTTTGGGGTCACCTTTCCCCATTCCCCCAAGATTGGTAAAAATCTAGCAGTTAGCAAGGTAGCTGTCCTCCAAATTTATTGATATAGATACCGTATTTTTTGGACCATGAGACACACTTTTTTTCCCCCACAAGTGGGGGGTGGGATGAGGATGTGCATTATGGTCTGAAGGTGAGGTACCCCAGAGCATTTTAGTATACTGCTACTATTTGGTTGATAATATATCTTTCATGTTTTCCTGTTCTAAAAACTGGGTGTGTCGTATGGTCAGGCGCATCTTATGGTGTGAAGAATACAGTAAATGCTTGCTTCCAGTGCTTTATCAGCTTGCTGAAACATTTCCATTTACATTCTGTCAATTTCTGGAGCCTTGTTTTGGTGACTGCCTTCTGTGGTCCTTGCTCACAAGCTACCTCTTGAAATCATTGAATGCTGATTTTGGTGGTTGGTGCATAAATTTGGAAAACAGTTGTACTGACTGGACTTCCTTGTATGAGGATAGATATTATCTTATGACATACAACACCACACTTTAAGACAGATCTTGAAATGTTCTTTTTACAGTCAATGCAACACCCTTTCTCTTGAATTTGTCATTTCCAGCATAGTTCTCTTTGGTACGGTGACTCTGTGTACTCTCTCAATATTCTTTGATTGCTTCCTGAATGGCTCAATATTTTCCCCATAGAATCTTGGTGTATAGCAACTTAAGTCTTGAGTTTTTTCCTTCAGTTCAGTTTAAGATACGCTGCACGTGTTTTTTCTTTTTGGTTTCCCAGGTCTAGACCTTGGTCTATTGCATTGTAATCCTTTACTTTGTCTTTTCAAGTCTCTTGTGAAGTTTTCAGTTGAGCTCTTTTACTTGATCATTTATTCCACTGGCCTTAGCTACTCTATAATTAAGAGAATTTTTTTACAGCATCCTTTAAAAAAACAAAAAACAGTTTTATGGACAATACAAGCCATGTACTATATAATTCATTCGTTTGGATATATATATATATATATCAACTTAAACCACATTTATTTAATAATTCAAAGGTCATAAAACAAGGCAGATAAATTATTCTGTTAAAAAATAGCATAGTGCTAAATATGTCTTTAGAAATATTTAACAGCTATGGTCAAATGAACATAAAGAAAGGGAGAAAACACTTTGACAAAGGAAAGAAAGAACGAAAAACTGTAGGATGTTCTGCTATTGGAGTAGGTAAGTATGACTGACTTTTGTATGGTCTTCACTTCCCTCCACTCCCAATAGTTAAGAAATAAATTCAGAGAGATAAATAATACGAGACTTGGGTATAACAAAACAAACCTCTGGGTAGCCATAGTGAAGCCACCAAAATTACAAATACAACTGAAGCGTGTCTCTTTTTTTTTTAATCCTTTTATTGGGGGCTCATACAACTCATCACAATCCATACATACATACATTGAGTGTCAAGCACAATTTTACATTTGTTGTCCTCATCATTCTCAAAACATGTGCTTTCTACTTGAGCCCTTGGTATTAGCTCCTCATTTTCCCCCTGCCTCCCCACTCCCTCCTCCCTCATGAACCCTTGATAATTTATAAATTTTTATTATTTTGTCATATCTTACACTGTCTGACTTCTCCCTTCATTTACTTTTCTGTTGCACATCCCCCCAGGAAGGAGGTTATATGTAGATACTTGCAATCAGTCCCCCCTTTCTACCCCACCTTCCCTCTACCCTCCAGGTAAAGCCACTCTGGTCCTGAAGGGATCATCTGTCTTTGATTTCCTGTGTTTCCAGTTCCTATCTGTACCAGTGTACAACCTCTGGTCTAGCCGGATTTGTAAGGTAGAATTGGGATCATGATAGTGGTGGGGAGGAAGTATTTAAGAACTAGAGGAAACTTGTATGTCTCATCATTGCTACACTGAACACTGACTGACTAGTTTCCTCCCTGTGACCCTTCTGTAAGGGGATGTTCAGTTTCCTGCAGATGAGCTTTGGGTCTCTACTCCACACTCCCCTACATTCACAGTGATAGGATTTTTTTTGTTCTTTGATGCCTGATACCTGATCCCTTCGACACCTCATGGTCATACAGGCTGGTGTGCTTTTTCCATGTGGGCTTTGTTGCTTCTCAGCTAAATGGCTGTTTGTTTACTTTCAAGCCTTTAAGACCCCGAACACCATATCTTTTGGAAGCTGGCCACCATCAGTTTGATTTAGCTCTATTTTTTAAAGTCATGCAATCATTACCACAATTTCAGTCTCTTCTGACATCTAATTTGATGTTTTTTTCTTTGTTTCTTTAAGGACCTTCTACTTTCTTCATGTATGATGTTCTTGATGTCATACCAGAGCTCATTTAGTCTTCTGTCATTAGAGTTTAATGTGGCAAATATATTCTCAAAATTTAGGTGAAATATACTCAAGGTCATATGTTAGACCATAGACCAGTTTTATTTTCTTCAGCTTGACCCAAACTGTGATATGAGTATTTGATAGTCTGTTTCACAGATGGTGCCTGGTCTCATTTTAACTGCTGATATTGAGCTTTTTCCATCATTTCTTCCCACAAATGTACCCAATTGTATTCCTGTGTCTTTCACTGAAGAAGTTCATGTGTATAGTCACTGTGTTGTTGAAAAGAGATATTTACAAAGAAGAAGTTGCACAATCCTATCATGTGACCTCCAGTTTTGTTTGTATCACCATGGCCATCTTTTCCAACTACTGTTCCTTTATGTTTCCAATTTTTCCATTTCAGTCACCAATAATTATCAGTGTATCTTGATTGCTCCTCAGTCAATTTCAGACTAAAGATGTTGGTAAATTTCTGTAATTTCTTCCATCACTACCTTTGGGGATTTGCATAAATAGGAAAAACAGTTGTACTAACTGAATTTCCTTGTATGGGGATAGATATTACCTTATTACAACATTATCTTATACAACACTGAACTTCAAGATCAATCTTGAAATGTCCCTATCTGACAATGCAATACCATTCCTCCTGAATTTGTCATTTCTAGCATACTAAACTCTATCAATGGTCTGAATGAAAATATTTAAAACCAGTCCTTTTGAGCTCACTAATTCCTATGATATCAATCATTTTGTTCCATTTATTCTGACAACTTACAAATTTTCCTAAATTCAGACTTCATACATTCCAATGTCCAATTGTGACTCTTTTATCTCATTTTGAGTCAGCACATAGAGGTCCTGTAGGCTATACTCCACCCCTGTCTTCATGGTCAGCTCTATTTTGATTAGGCAGCTCTTCCCATCTGAGGGGCTTATCTCCCGGCACTCTTCCTGATAGTATTTTGCTGTTATTCATAAGATCTCCACCTTATAAATAGTGTACTTTTCTTCATAGTCCTTTTTAAGTCTACAAGATCTACTGAGATATGGTAACTTTGGGTGACCCTGCTGGTTTTGAAATACCAGTGACATAACTTGCACTATGGCAGCAACACACAAGCCATCACGGTATGACAGACAAGACATGGCTTCCAACATTGTTATTAAAGACCTTACAACTTCTAGCTTAGTCTTTCCTGTACTTTATGTCTTGTATCACTCATTCTGGGGAATGCTAGTTTCCATTTTGTGAGGATACTCAGGCATATTATAGAGAATTCCATGTGTCCAAGATAAGTTTTTGCTTGAGAAACTAAGGCTTGCCTACAATCCCATGATTGCATCTTGAAAAGGACCTTTCTCCATTCTTCTGATGCAGGCAGCCATGACCAACAGCTTGACTGTAGTCTCATGAGAGATATTGAGCTAAAACCACCCAGCTACACCTCTGCTGAATTCTTGACTCACAGGACTTTCTTTAAAATCATTTTATTGGGCGCTCGTACAACTCTTCTCACAAGCAATACATCCATCCATTGGGTCAAGCACATTTGTACATTTGTTGCCATCATCAGTCTGAAAACATTTTCTTTCTACTTTAGCCCTCAGTATCAGCTCCTCATTTTTCCTCCTCCCTCGATGCCCACACTCCCTCACAAACCCTTGATAATTTATAAATTATTATTATTTTGTTATGTCTTACACTGTCTGACTTCTCCCTTCACCCACTTTTCTGTTGCGCGTAACCAGGGCAGGGATTATATGTAGATCCTTGTGTTCAGTTCTTCCTTTCTACACCACCAATCTTCTGTTATTGCCACTCTCTCCACTGGGCTTCATCTGTCTTGGATCCTCTGTGTTTTCAGCTCTTATCTGTATGAGTGTACATCATCTAGTCTAGCCAGATTTGTAAGGTAGAATTGAGGTCATGATAGTGTTGGGGAGGAAGCATTAAAGAACTAGAGGAAAGTTGTATGTGTCATTGGTGCTACACGACACCCTGACTGGTTCATCTTCTCCTTGAGACCCTTCTGTAAGGGCATGTCCAGTGCCCCACTCTGCACTCTTCCCCACTCCACCACCACATTCACAATGATATATGATTTTTTTGTTCTTTGATGCTTGATACTTGATCCCATTGACATCTTGTGATCACACAGACTGGTGGGCATCTTCCATGTGGGATTTGTTGCTTTTGAGCTAGATGGCCATTTTTTTGTCTTCAAACTTTTAAGACTCCAGATGCTGCATCTTTTGATAGCCGGGCACCTTCAGCTTTCTTCACCACATTTGCTCATATACTCGCTTTGTCTTCAGCAATCATGTCAGGAAGGTGAGCATCATGAAATGCCAATTTAATAGAACAAAGAGTTCTTGCATTGAGGATGTACTTGAGTGGAGGCCCAATGTCCATCTGCTACCTTAATATTAAGCCTATAAATATATGTACATAGATATATTCCCCATCCTTATATATAAATATATTTACATACGTACTTGCCTTTATTTAAACTTCTATAAATACCCTTTGCCTCCTAGTATTTTCCTCTATTTCCTTTTACTTTCCTCTTGTCCCACCATCATGTTCAGCCTTCATTTGGGTTTCAGTAATTCCTCTTGATTACACTGTCCTTGGTCAAGTCCTACCAGGCCTCCTACACCCTCTACGCCTGGATTTGTTTATACCCACTTTCTTTCCCCAACCTCCCATAGTCCTGTCATTTTTTTCCTGCAGAGAGTTTAGCCTGCTTATCTTATCTAGACAGACCTGCAGAGAATAATTTGTGCACACAAAATAGGGCTAAGCAAAGCAACAAATGAAAACAACAGCAACAAAAAGAAAAGCCGGTAAATAGTTCAAGGTCTGTCTGTTGACCTTTAAGAGTGTTTTCCATGCTGAGCCCTGGTGGCGCAGTGGTTATGTGTAGGACTGCGGCCCACAGGGTTGGCAGTTCAAATCCAGCAGCAGCTCTCTAAGAGCAAGGCTGGGCTTCCTACTCTCACCAGGGCAGTGATGCGGGGTGGGAGGGTGGAAGGAAAAAAAAGAGTACTTTCCTGTTGTGTCTGATGGGGTGCCATGCCCTGGGCCCAAAGTCCACTTTTGGCGTTCCCTCGAGACTTCTTTGCTCTGTTCCCCTTGCTGTTTTGTTAATATAATAAATGTTTGTTGTTTTCTACTGCTTTGTATTGGGTAATTTATTACACAACAATAGGTAACCAGTATACTCCCTTTTCCTAGGAAATGAAAGACTCCTAAGAATACTTAAAATCACTCCCACATCCTCAAGCTTCACGAAGGCAGGAATTTTACCTTCCTCCTACTCACTGAACTGTATCAGATATGTCTCCTGCCAAAGTGGTGTTGGAGTCTAACCAGGCAATGGTCTCCTGCAAATTTAATGTGGCTCCTTAATTTGCCATCACTGTAGAATCTCAAAAGGGAGGAACCTGAGGAGCTGTGTTTTCACTAATCTCCGTATGATTCCAGTGATCAGCCAGATGTGCCAATGGGCTTTAATCCACCCTACATCCTGATTGACCTTTGACTTAAAATAAAAATGTACACTGTTAGACTGGCCATGTTCTTTCATGGTTCTGTGGAAGCACAATAAAGCTTTGATGAACCATAAATGTAAATGTAATCTTGACACATAATCAATAATCAAAATTGTCGCTGCTCTCAATTCTATATTTTCCCCCTGCTGATTCACTCATATCACTTCTCAATGTACCAGGGAAAATATTTCTCTGTAATATCAGTCATAAGCATTCTCGTGGGGAGTTAAGGCCCAAGAAAGTATAACTCCTTAGTAATATATCTTCACACACTCAGCTGTATTTTTCAAAGTCCAGTCATCCTTTCAAATTGTTCTCCTAGAAAGGGATTCTACCATTAGCCAATAAGCAGAACTTACACTGCACACCAATCATCTAGACACTGATATAGTGCTTGTCACAACTCTAAACTTCAATGAGAGAGCACGATAGTTCACAGCAGCAAGATGGAGCCCGAGAATGTGTTGTTTAACCGACTTCTTTATCTTCAAAGTGAAGATTCAAATAGGTAGCTCCTGAAACTTCATATATAAAATGTAAACATTATTAAGGCTAGTTTTAGACAACTGGTTGAAAAATTGAATTTGTCCTTATTGGCTGGCATCGAATAGGTATTTACAAAGCCACCACTACCATATTTAGCTGTTAGACCGGCCAGCTGGTCTACAATACCATCATGCAGTGTGCAGGGCAGCTTCCTTCTCTGCTTCATGTTCTGTACAGTCCAAATTTAAGCATGCTTACACTCCTACATTCTCATATTAAAAGCCTGTCATCTTCACTCCCCAGGGTTTACCAAATGAAGTCCAGCATCCTGATATTTATAAGTACCTGGGTCTGTGTCCATCTTTGCCCCGATTGCATCACGTAGAAATGCACAGCTCAGTTGGCTGTGGGACAATGACTGGACAAAAGGCAGACCTGGCAGTTCCTTACAGATCTTTGGCACTGAATGTTTGGAATCTGGAAAGAAACACATTTAGGAGTGTAAAGGAGATGTGTAGTAGATGCTTTTATTGTTCTGTTGCTATTGTTTAAGCTGAGGTCGAACCGGGCAGCCCCCAGGACCAGGCTGTCCCCTGAACCAGGCAGTCCCTTGCACCCCTTTGCACCAGCCTCACAAGAAGGAGATGAACAAACTGCTAAACTTTGTGACCCCTGCCTCTGGCACTTCACAGAGCTTATCTCTCCACAGGGCACAGCCCCTTCACAGAACTTATCTCTCAGGGTCTGTGGCGGTTATGTACTTGTTGTGAATTTCATGATATTGGGATGTAGGGGTGGAGGCTAGCCTGTCAATCTAGAGATAACCAATGAGACCTCTGTGTGGGCATGGCTTTTCCCCTGAGAATTCTGAGAAGTCTGGCGGTATTTCCTAATTGGAGTAGAGAGACTTGACTCAGTTCTTTGGAGACAACTACTGACAAGATTCGATGACAGCATGCTGATAGATCCTTATTTCTGGAGACTGAAGAAGATGGAGGAGAAGCCACATGGGTTTTCCCTGATGGAACCAAACTTCTGGGGCCGGAGAAGTCATGTGGAGCCTCCTGTCAGTGCTGAGATGCTTGGAAGGCAAAAGGAAGACCCCTGCCAGCACTGAGATGCTTCTACTGCCTCCGGACACATAAAACTCTGCATCTGCTGGCCTGTGATTGCCCTGATGCCATTGCACATGCTTCGTGAGTTGAAAGGAGACATTATAGACTGGTATCGGACATATGGACTAATATCAGACTTATGAACTTAGACTGGACTTGGTTGGGATGCTTTCTCAATGTTTGATTTCTCTTGTTTATAAACCTTTCTCTTATATCCATATGCGTGTTTATGAGTTTGTTTCTCTAGTCCACCTGGACTAACACAGGGCCTTGTCTGTACAGACTCTTCCTTCCGTGTTCCAGGAGGCGGATCTATGGGAGACAAGATGTACTCACAAGATGTACTCACTGACTCAGACCTGACAACTGCAACATCAAAAAGTCTCATTCACCATATCAGTATATAAGTCCTTGACTCAAGCCCTGTATATGTCTCACTGCCTCACTGCCAGGTGCGGCTTCCCTGGCCTAACTCTCAGGCCTCGGAATCCGCCCAGGAGTTCAAGATGCTCCCGCCCCTTTCTCTGCTGTCCCTTCCCTTCCCCAAAGTCCTTCCCTATCCCAATCAAGCCTATCTTTTTTTTTGGGGGGGTGGGGCGGGCATCACTGCCCTTTGGTGAGAGCAGGAGGTCCAGTCTTGCTTCTGGAGAGCTGCTGCTGGATTTGAACCGCCAACCCAATTGGCCACAGTTCTGCAAACAACCGCTATGCCACCGGGGCTCAGCCCATCTTTACTTTTCATTCCTAACTAAGCTCTACTCCCTTTCTATGGCTCCATCTCAACCTCTCAGATATATCTATATTTTAGATATAGATCTATCCAGGTGCAAAATAAGATTAGTAGTAGTACCCAAACATGTTTAATCTTAGGGGAATAATGACTGGGATGAGTCGAAAGGTGATTTAGATGAGGTGAAGTTAGGCATATTGCATACACACACACACACACACACGCACGCAATTCTGATAATAGCCATCCTTTCAGCAGGATTCCCTACTTCTCTGAGGGGTTTGAGAAACCAGACAAAGACTCACAGGTCATCACCTTACATACACATGTAGCACGGTTACAACTTGGGATGGAATCATCAGATTCAAGATCTAGATCAGAATTTGTGCAGAGTAACTTTCAGCACAGCTGCCATTGTGCAGGCCTCCCCAGAGTCTCCTGAGGACAGGTCTCTGAACAAGCTCCTCTTGACCCTCTGGCCTGCCCACCCCACCCCACCCCCAGCTCTGCAACTGAGCCTCTTCCTGACCTCTCCTTGCCTTCACTGTTCCACCCGAAGACTGGTGTGATAGCGCTTTGAGGAAGTTTGTTGCCTCCTTCCCTCTGCTTCTTCTTTCTCTCTCCCACCCTCTTCCTCTCTTTTCTTTTCCTGTTGTTTCTTCTGTTTCTCTTCAAAACCTCTGTGTAGGTGCTATAGTAAAGTGTGGTGAGCAAAGCAGATGATGTCTGGCTATCAAGTGGAATAGTGTCTGGGGACTTAAAGGTTTATATTCACACAAACAGCCATCTAAGTGAGCCATCAGTGAAGTCCACATGGAAGAAACACACCAACCTGGGTGATCCAAAGATAATAACAGAATCCAAATGTGATGAAAGGAAAAGTATCAGAGGTTAAATTGTGAACATCCATTTATAGAAGGCAATGGAAGACGGTGGGAACCCAAAATCCAGAAGCAGAGTATCTCGTCACATTAGGTCTGGCAGATCCCTCCTACCACAGATAAGAGATTTGAACAGTTTTACTGTCAGACAGAGGTTATTATAAACTTGATTATGGAGGATCAAGCCCATGGTATGATATGATATTTTTTCAGTCGACCTCCTTCTTGACTCAATTTAAACCTGCTCTAAGTTCAAGTATTTCTCCTCTGTTCTGGTACAGAAATTTCCCCTCTGCTTTTGAAATATTTATAGGGATATTTTCTTTCTTACTCTTTATGTTTATCCTTATATTATTATTATTATTATTATTATTATTTTCTTCTTGCTGTTTTATTTACTTGTTTGTTTGTTCATTGTTTCCATTGGGTTCCCCAGTGTGTGAAGCACAGGAGTGTATGCATAGATACATTAACTAATGTAATGGTTTATCAGGGACTTGAGGAAGTGGAGTTGGGGGAGGAGAGTGAAGGGATTTGGAGAGCAAATAATAAGGGTGGGAGGGAGAAGGGAGTCTTAGAGCTGATTGTGATATGTATATACAACTCATTTTCAAACTAATTTAACTATGGAAATGAGTACTGAATCAAGAAAAACACTTTAAAAAGAAAAATAAAAGAAACAAAATCTGACCAATGATTGTCATGCTTGAAGAAGGAAGAGTTGTTGCTTAGGGAGAATTGAGTTTATGCCAATGGTGGTGAAATAACTTGAAAAAGCTTATCAATGGTGTACAAGACAAAGAGAATAATCAATAACACTGAATTATAGATGTAGAAGTTGTTGAATTGGAGAATGCTTTGTTGAATACATTTTTGTCACACTTAAAAATAATAATTATGAGGCTGAGCCCCGGTGGCATAGTGGTTGAGTGCAGGACTGCGGCCCACTGGCTTGGTGGTTCAAATCCAGCAGGAGCTCTCCAGGAGCAAAGCTGGGCCTCCCACTCCCACCAGAAGGCAGTGATACCCCCATAACACCAAAAACTAAAAAAAAAATTAAATACATAAAAATAATAATTATGGCTGAGCCCTGGTGGCCTAGTGGTTGTGTGCGGGACTGCGGCCCACAGGGTTGACAGTTCAAATCCAGCAGCAGCTCTCCAGGACCTGTGATGCCACAAAAAAATTACATGAAGAACAATGAATACAAGGAAGAAGAAAATGTTCTTGAATTGATTGTGGCGATAATCGTATAACTTTTCTTGATATGATCTAACTAGTGAATTATATGACATGTGGATGAAGTGCCAATAAAACTGTCATAAAAAAACACCTCCATGTAGTTGGTTTCTTAGACACACAGATCCATTAGTTTCAAGGAATGATCCTCTTACAAAGGCCACAAACTGACCAAGCTCCTCTCAATAGGCTACAGGTATTTCATTTGCATAGTAGGCTATAGATACTTTATTTGTATAACCTATTAAACAATCTTTGCAAGGTGCATACCAATCATGGGGCATGTTTCACCCCAAGACCAGACAAAAAGTATGGAATCAAATTGTTTGTACTTTGCCCAGTAAAAGTGAATCAATCTGGACAAAAGTTACAAACCCTCTAGGGGAGAAGACCATAGTCAACTGCTATCGTTTAAAATCAGAAAAGGTGTGTATTTGGGGGAATGTGTTAGTCTGAGTAGACTAGAGGAACAAATTTCATAGACATGCATATGGATATAAGGAAAGGGTTTATATACAAAAGGAATGGAACACTGAGAAAGCATCCCAACCCAGTCTGGTTCAAAGTCGTAAGTACCATATTAACCCTTATGCCAGATACCAGTCTATAATGTCTCCTTCCGACTCACGAAGTCACAGATCAGTGGTTGCAGAATCTTGGCACTGGCAGGGGTCTCCCCATGTCTCTTCGATTCCAGGGCTCAGGGTCCATCAACTGCAGAAGCAACTCATCACTGGCAGGGGGGCCCCATGTGGCCTCTCCATCTTCAGAGGTCTGCCTCCATCAGGGCAAAGCCATGTGGTCTCTCTGCTGTCTCCTCCAGCTTCTCGGATGCTGCCATCTTGTCTTGATTCATCGTCTCTGAGACTAACTCCCAACAACTGGGGAAGATAGCTTCTCATATTCATGAGGGAAATATCGCGAGATTTCCCATAAGTCTCAGGAGAAAGGCATGCCCACACGGAGGCCTCATTGGCTACTCAATGGCTATCTCCAGATTAACAGGCTAGACTCCACCCCTACATCTCATCATGAAACTAACATAAGCAGATGACCGCCACAATATCATTCACAAACCATATAATTCAACACTTCAGTCCTAGTAAGAAGAGTTGTACTGTCCGCACAACAGAACATTTTAGGACATTTTCTTTCTTCTTCCTTTGAAATAGTTTGATTGGCACTTCGCCCACATGTCATACAATTCAATCATTCAATTATACCAACAAGAGTTGTATGATGATCACCACCATCTAGACAATTCTTCGTCATGATATTTCTGTTATGAGCCCTTCACTTCTGTGATGGGTAAGTTTGTTATGCCAACATGGCCACAGAAGATTGATGGGTCTGTTGTGAGGGCACGGCCAATCAACACACGGGATGAATTGAAGGGCAGAGATAGGAAGGGATCAGTGAGTCCCGCCCTCGCTCTTGCTTCTGGATCTTCAGACCAGAGAGCTGCCTTGTTTGTCCTGTGCCTTGACCTCCAAACAACACTACCCGTGGGACACCTAATCGTGGACTGTGGAGCTGTGAGTTGAGGTTCCTTTAAGCCCTACATTGCCATGCTCCTGGGATATACATCTCTTGAGCTGGGGACTGTTGGACTCTGTCATCCAGCTGACTATCGGTGACCTGCTCTGCTGTTTGCTGCCTGTGACCAGATAGCCTGAATTGCTCTACAGAGGACTACTCAGCAGCCCTCAAGACTTGAAGGACTGCCAGTCCTCTAGCTGTCTCATGCAAGTGAGTTGCACCAAGCAATCTGTACTGCTTTATAGATAGTTATATACTTTTCTCTATATATAAATATATAAAAAGAATTACTAGTGTCCTGATTTTATTTCTCTAAGAGAACCCTGCCTGACACAAGTGGTAGCGGGAGTGCTTCTAGAGAAATAAAATCATAAATATGGGTTTCTTTGATTGGTTCTCCAATCTGATTAGTCTTAAGAGCACTGGTGATGCTAATTCTAGACCTAAAGTCATGGGTAATTTTGCCAATCCTACTAGTCCATGATGTGAAATAGCAAAGCTAATACCTAAAGTAGAAGCACCAATGGATGGGGTGCTGGTTA
>PVJH01020112.1:0-41365 GCA_004026705.1 Nesogale talazaci | reverse complement strand
TGAGTAATTACCAATGCACACATATCTTCTGCCAAACCTACAAGTGATTGTGGGTTTATTCCTACTCTTCCTCCAAACACATTCAGTCTGCTTGTCAATCCATGTATGATAGATTTCATTGAAAACAGATTCTCAAATATTTACAATATTTTTCTTTAATTGCCTATATTTAATTTCTCAGAAAGTTCATTCATAAGTCATTTAACCATCCTTAAGAAGACTACTTAGAAAAATAGTTTTATTATAAATTTCCCAAAGATTTATCTTCTTAATGTGAGTCTTAAAAGTTCTGATGCCTTTCCTTGGCTCCTGGATTTTATATTGCACTATTTATTAGCCCAATACACGAACATGAGTCCTAGACAAGGATGGCATCTTGACAATACCGCCCCAAACCCTTTTCATTGTCTATTTTATGGAAAAGAAAATGTACGATGAATTTAGATTTTAGAAGCTATTCTATATTAAGAAGGCAATGGCTCCTCATAAAAAGAATCATTTGTAAGCTCGAATGAAACATTTAGAAAGCTTACCTTTTGTAATGAAAATGTAATCCTAAAATTGACAGTTGATAGATTTTACAAATATCTCAGTGTATTGAAATCCATCAGGAAAATGACAAAATGATGAAAGAGAATGTTGCACAGGAATATTAGTGAAGATTGAAACTCGTGCTAAAAAAGCCATCATACTGCTGAGAACATCATTAGAGCTATTAACCAACCAGTATGCAATGCCAAGCCCACATACTTGGAGTGATTGATTAGAAAGTAACTGAATGTATACGTTGTGCACTAGGCCAGAAGGACAGAACTCACGTCAACTTGTCTCAAAGAACCAAATTCTTGGTTCTTAATCAAGGGAGCCTAGATATGTGGAGCAATGAAAATATGAAATAAAACATTGCCTCCAAAAATAAATATACCAAGATTTGAAATGAAGAATAAAGAAATTAAAGTAAGAAGTAAACAGGAGCAGGGACCAGTGGCAGTCATGGTGTTCCAGGTGGGGAAAGTGTCCCAATTAGAAAAGTATACACGATTGGTTTGAATAACCTTCGGCCACCATTTCCAAGATAGGTCTCAAAATCCTGTCTTGATGACACCCGGATTTTCATTAAGGGCAAGCCCACTCAAGGGTCTGCGGGTAAGACTCTCCTGTCAGGCTGACTCAACAACTCAAGCCACACTCAGTGCCATCAAATGGATTTCAACTCATAGAGGCTGCACCTTCAAGGCTGGCAAGGGTAGTTGTACTCTATTTTCAAGTATATTCCTCCTGAGGGCAAAGATTTTTATAGTGCATGTTAATGATAAAAACACACTTAAATGGAAGCTGGATTTATGTCAATTATGAGAAGAGAAAAACTCCAGCTGTTAACCAGCCTTTGGCAAACCAAGTGCTTAGAATTGGAGTCCTAATATAAGGAAAGTCATCAGCACAAAGTCATACAGTTGTCCCAGGTTTCACAACCGCCTGACCATTTAACTAAGGCATAGAGAGCTGAGAAAACTGTCACACAATCATAATTTGTCAATTGGTCATTGGATGCAGACCAGACTACAGAAGTGAAAAAAGGGCCATGATTGGGATATGTACACTATTTTATATTAGGAAAGGTTCAGAGTTTTCTTATCACTTCAACTGGGGTATGACTCATGACCATGTGGCGCTAGTACCGCAATTTTCATCAGGGCTGTACTGAAGCAACTCCTTGAGTGTAAAACTTCACTGGGCTGACTGCATTAGTTGGAAAACCTTGGACCAATCTCTTAAGCTCAACATTATGTGTGTGTACCCAGCGTGGTCTCCTACTTGTTTCTGTAGTCCCACCTGTACCTGGGATGTCTTGATCTGCCTCCAATCACGTTTTTGTGACAGTTTCCTTTGTCTTCTCATATCCTTTTGGAATCCTGGACTCTCAGCAAATCCTTGGTTGCTGTTATGACTTGTCTCTCTCATCTGGAGAAAGTGTCTTTATCTTTGTCTCATTTTTCCCAGTTTAATAATTAATAAATATGCCCTTTAAATCATATTTGAAGTGTGGGGGTCTCCTTTTGTTCTGTAAATCACAACTTAGAAATCTTGTGAACTTATATGAACTTACATGAGTCATTAAAGTCTCAATTACTTCATCTGCCAAATAGGAACAATAAATTAACAGGGTTGTTTTGACAATGTTTCTATAATACACTTCTATAGTATACTTAAATGAACAGATTTGATTAATTGTTAGTATTTCTCTGAACTATGCCATATCTATATGCTTTTAAAGAATTATTTTGAGAATATCTCACTCTGTACACATTAATATTTCTGTGGATTTGAACAAATGACTATATTACAAAAGTCACTATACTGTCTTGATAATTTTGAAGAGCCTTCATATGGTTATAACTGGACTGCTAGAATCTAAAAGTGATTATTTGATTGCAGGCCCGAGTCCTCATTTCAGTCCATTTTTAAGGCCGAAAAACTCATTTATCACCTGTCTAGGGTTCAAGCAAGCATGAACAGAAGCAGAAAGCAAAATTAATGGATTAATTGTAATTTCAATAAGAGTAAGCATGCATTACAAAATACATTTCTTATCATAAAAGAAACAATACCAAAATTGATTATAACAATTTGGTTGCCATAACATAATTATATTGTAACATCCTGGTTCTCGTGACAAGATTAACTACACCATTCAGAGTACAACATCTAGGGGAACGATATTGAATCAGAACAAATGATATATTGAAGAATAGTCAAAACTAATTGTAGTGTCTAGAACCTGGGAATATAGAAGGACATTCTATAATTAATCACCAGAAGAGACTTTCCCATAAGGAAAGAGAAAATGGGCAGGTCAGTTAGCTGTCAACTTTCTGACATGGGAGAAAGGAAGAGGCAGGTTACAAAATGGAGCTTACAAAAATGAAGTTCTTTTTCTACTCTGCCTCAACATAACTATGAGCAGATTATTTCAACAGAATACATTTTAATTTGTTCTATACATTTCAGTATTGGAAGCAAATAATATCGCAAAAGTTCTTGAACTTATTAGAAATGCCCAGAGATTCTATTACCTCTAGCCAGAGGTCCTCAATCTGTTGGTTACTACTCCTTTGGGGGGCACATAAATCTTTCACAGGAGTTGCCTGATTCATAACAGTAGCAAAATTAAAGTTATGAAGTAGCAGCACAAATAATTTTATGGTCGGGGGGTCATCACATATGAGGAAATGTATTAAAGGGCTGTGGCATTAGGAAGGTTGAGAATGGCTACTCTGGTTTATATTTTAACATGCTACCTTTGGCATTCTGTATTTTAGTTACATTAGTTGACCACTAGATCAAAGTTCACCTTAAAGAAAAGGGAGTAAAATTTTATGCTTTTTTTTTCAATAAAGCTTAAATTCAAAACACTTGATTTATGAAAGACAACAATTAGAGTAGGGCTCTATTTTGAGTCTTGAAAAAGATTCAGACAAACTAGTGATGTCAAGAATTTTGTCCTCTGGGAGGATGTGTTGAAAGCAGAGTGCTTTCCTTGAACTAGCCTCGGGAGGAGCAGTTTCATCTCAAGGACGTAACTGGAATTCCCTTAATGGAAATTATGGTACAGGGACTGAGTGGTCTAGAACAGTACTTCAACCAAACTGTAGAATTGGGCATTCAGAAGTAATACCGTAAAATATTCTGATCGGCAAAATCACATATATTCCGATCATTATCCCTTTCATGCTTGCAAGGTCCTACCTAAGAAAGTGATGGGAATTACTAACCTACCGCCAATGATTTTGTGAGAAACTTCCTTTGTTTTCTATATTCTTTAGATATCAACAAGGAAACTTGGTGATGTAATGAGATATGCATTGAGCTTCTGATCACAAGGTCAGCAGTTCAGCTCCACCAGAGGCTCCATATGAAAAAGATAAGGCTATTTACTCCCATAAAGATGTATTGCCAGGCTTAGCCCTGGTGGTGTAGTGGTTGAGTGCAGGGCTGCGGCCCATTGGCTTGGTGGTTCAAATCCAGCAGCAGCTCTCCAGGAGCAAGGCTGGGTAGCTCCCACGACCACCAAAGGGCAGTGATGCCCCCCCCCCCAAAAAAAAAGATGTATTGCCTAAGAAACCCAAGGGGACAGGTGTAATCAGTCATGTAGAGTCACTATAAGCCAGAATCATCTCAATGGAAATGAATTTAGGGAGTATATATAACAATATAGGCATGTTTTGGAAGCAATTATAGGCTACTTCCATTGGCCTCCACAAGAATTATTTGTGCTTGTCCTGTCTTTGTTCTATTTAAGACTTTATATAGGCAGCTATATCATCAATGGACTTGATGAGCTCCATCTGTGTGCCCCTTCCAAAGAAAAGTGACCCAACAATGCAGGAATTATCAAACAATATCATTGATGTCACATGTAAATAAAAGTGTGTTGAAAATAATTTAAAAACAGATGCAACAGTACATGCACAGAAGGTGCCATACATTTCAGCAAAATTTAAAAGATATGTAGAATAACAAGTATCATTGCTAATATCAGATGTCTCTTGACTGAATACAAATATTAAAAGGATGACTACTTGCATTTTATTGACTAACCAAAGGGAATAATTGTGTATATCATAGCAAAGTTTGTACAACAATACTGACTGAGAAATTTAAACACTTCATTGTGCTTATGTGGAATCTGCATTCAGACCAAGAGACAGTCATTGGAATAAAGGAAGTGATGATTGATTTTAAATGTAAACTCAGGAAATTATGCATCAGGTGTGCCTTTTCACCATACTTATTCTGCCCATATACTGAGAAATAAACAGAGAAAACTACATTATATGAAGGAGATTGTCACATCAAAATGGAAGGAAGGTTCCATCACAACATGTAATAGGCAGACAAAACAACCTTGCTTCTTGGAAGTAAATTCAAAACCAGATTCGCTTGCCAACTCACAGGGACCCAGTTGGGCAGAGCAGAGCTGGCCCTGTGAGTTCCCAGGACGGCACCGGTACACTGTAGTATATAGCTCCATCTTTCCTTTTGAAGTGGCTTAGAACCGTGGGCCTCGTAGGTCACGTCCCAGTGTGGAACCACGGAGCCTCCTAGGCTCCTCTCGGGAATAAAGAGGACTTTATTTTCTATACTACTACTAAAGGCAAAAACCAAAGTTGTCAGTATGGATGGCACTTCAATGTAAAGACAACCTAAAGTAGCACAACTGGACCTACAGACAACATCATGATGAATGGAGAAAAGATTCAAGGTGTCAAAATTGTCTAAATAAAAATATGTGCATTAGATCCACAACCAATAATAAAGGAAAGAGCAGTGAAGACACCAACATATATCTTTCATTGACAGAATCTACTTCAAAACACCGATTTAGTCCATGGCAGAGCAAAGTCACTATGAGGAGTAAGGTAAGCCCCACCTAAGCATGGACATTTTCTATCTCCATATGTGTATGAAGCTGGAGAATGAATATGAACACTTGAGAAGAACTGAAAGTGAAGAAGTCTGAATTCACCATGAATGGACTGAAGAATAAACAAATCTCTTTTGGAAGAAGGACAGCCAAATTGCTTCTTGGAAGCAAAGATGGTGACTCTTGTCTCTCATATTTTAGACATGCTATCAGGGGGACAAGTCTGTCCTCAGAGAGGGGTGTCATGCTCAGTTAACTAGGTAAAAAAAGACAGGCAAACGATCAAGGAAACTAACACAGTGGCTTCAAATGAGGCTTAAGTCTAACATGAGGGTGAGGATGCTGTTCCACTGAGCAGTGTCTCATTCTGAAATATAAGGGGTCACTATGAGTCAAAATTAACTTGATTTCATCTAACAATAAAAAGCAACAATGAACTCTAGTGGAACAAGAACATGGCACAGAACCAGGCCGTGTTCATACTGCTGTATATTGGATTGCAATGAGTGGGAATCAACTTCACAACACTTAGTAACAATAACATCCAATATATTTCAATTTGGAGTCTTTCCCCTAGAAGAGTTTAAACTGTAATATGATATTTGTAATACTAACCCCTGTTTAATCTTTACTGTGCCCAAGGCCATCAATGAACTGCATTTTATGTGTCGATGATCTTGCAACATAAAGTTCTTTAAGTTCATGCTACATCACCATCATCAAATTGACGCCAACTCAGTGACCCAAGAGGATAGTGTGCTTTGGCTTTTCAAGGCTGTAAATCTTTACAGGAATAGAAAGCCTCATCTTTTTCTCACAGACTGATTGGTGAATTTGAACTGCTGCTCTTGTGCATAGCAGTTCAACACAACCATTACACCATCAGGGCTCCTGAGTCAATGTATCAGCTACAGATTGGTGATAATGTTTACAACAAATGATTTGAATGTGGTTTAAAATCTTAGCAAATACAGTGAATTTACTCATAGCAGAAAATTTCAAGTACTTTTCTATGCCTCTTGACTCTTAAACACATTGCCCCCATCCATAGGGATATTCTGTTGTCATATGGATAGCAATTTTGGATTTCCATTGACTAAAAGAATAGTCTAACACAACAAAAAATGTACTATATTCAGCAGGACATCTTATTTCGCCCTATTCCATAATCAAAACACTGGAATGTGCTACTATTCCTGTACAAAAATATTCAGGATTATTTAGCCAAGTACGTATACCATGTACAGATAAGGACATTAGGAAGTGACTTACCATTTAACTTTCTGGTTTTTTAATGGTTTGTTTTTTCTATTCTTTGCATTTTTAATTTTTATTTATTTTTATTATTTGCTATTTTTTGGTAGAGTGATAATGGAGCAGTACAGAGATGTAGGGTAGGATCACAGACAATGAAAAAGCCCAAAACTGGCCTTAGAAAACCTCTATTCTAATTCTGATGAAACAGAAAGAGGAAAAAGGAATGGAGAGAGGAAGGGAGAGAAAATGGAAAGAAGGAAGTTGGAGAAGCAGGAAGAGAGCAAGAGTGAAGCAATAGAAAAAGAGAGAAAGGAAGAAATGAAGAATGACCGAAAGAATGAGTCAGATCAGAAAAAGACATTTATTTTTTTCTTTTCATTTTCTTTTTCATTAAGTAGTTTCATTGGAGGTTCTTACATCTTTTATCACAATCCACACATTCATCCATTGTATCAAGCACATTTGTACATATGCTGCCATCAACATTTTCAAAGCATTTTCTTTCTGCCTGAGTCCTTGATATCAGTGCCTCATTTCCGCCTGCCCTCCCATATGAACGCTTCATAAGTTCTACATTATTATTTTCATATCTTACATCATCCTCTGTTGCTCTTTACCCACTTTTCTGTTGTTGTCTCCCTTGGGAGGGGGGTGGGGTTATATCTTGATCCTTGAGATTGATTCCTCCTTTCTTCCTCAACCTTCCCCTTATCCTTCTAGTATATTTATTTTCATTGTTGACCCTGAAGGGTTTATCTTATCTGTAGCAATGTGCATATTCTTATAGAATCTGATTAGTAAGGTAAGCCTTTAATAAGAAGAAACTTAGATACAAAATAAAATTAAAAAACAAAAAGCTAACAACAATAACAAAAGCTAACATATTAAAATTTTGATATCAACCATACCTCTTAGGCACACTACTTCTCTGCTAGGATCAATAATCCCGGGCAATGAGCAGACAAATGTTGTGCTTGTGAAGTTTATTTGACTACAAGTCAGAATCAGAAACATTAAGGATACAGTTATTTTGTCTTCCGGCTTCTAAATAGCCATTCCACCAGGATGTCTCTTTATGGTCCTTGACCTCAAACACCCTTGATCTCTGCCTTCTTTAGGTGTTATAAAACTCCTGACGAGTCATGTAATGGGAGTAATAAACGTACAAGCTACCAGTTGTCTGTCAGTTTGTCTTACTGTAGTGATGTGTTCATGTTGCTTGAAGCTATATCACTGGTATTTCAAATACCAGCAGGGTCACCCAATGCGAACAAGTTTCAGCAAAGCTTCCTCACTAAGAACAAACTACAAAGAAGGAATAGACAGTCCACTAATTCTGAGGAATTAACCACTAAAAATCTAATGAAGAACAGCAGATCATTGTCAAAGACAGCACCAGAAGGTGAACCCTTCAGATCCAAAGACATTCACAACGCAACAGAAAAAACTGCCTTCTGAAAGTACAGTCTACCATGATGAAATGAATCATATTCTTAAAAGACATTTGTGGTGTTCATGTGCTTATGTTAATTTCATGATTGAGATGTAAGGGTGGAGTCTAGCCTGTTAATCTGGAGATAGCCACTGAGTAGCCAATGAGGTCTCCATGTGGGCATGGCTTTCTCCTGATAATTCTAGGAAATCTCATGCTATTTCCCTCTTGGAGATGAGAAGCTATCTCCCCAGTTGTTGGGAGTTAGTCTCACAGACAACAAACTATGGACAAAACAAGATGGCAGTGTCTGAGGATCTGAAGGAGCTAGAGGAGAAGCCACACAGCCTTACCCTTATGGAACCAGACCTCTGAAGCTGTAGAAGTCATCTGGAGATCCCTGCCAGTGCTGAGTTGCTTCTAATACCACTGGATGCTGTTGATGGACTCTGAGCCCTGGAAGCAAGGAGCCATGGGGAGACCCCTGCCAGCGCCGGGATTCTGCACCCACTGACCTATGACATCGTGAGTCGGAAGGAGACTTTCTAGACTGATATTGCGCATATGGGCTAATATCGGACTTATGACTTTGAACTAGACTGGGATGCTTTCTCAATGTTTCATTCCTTTTGTATAAAAACCATATCCTTATATCCATATGCGTGTCTATGGATTTGCTCCTCTAGTTTACCCAGACTAACACACCATTTCAAGACCTATGCTAAAATAAAATGCTGTCTTTAATAGGATTTATATCTACTGCCATACAAGGAAATTTATTCAATATAACTATGATTCAAATTTAGGCACCAACAACTAAAGCTTGTGACCCATAAATTGAAGAATTCTACCAATGAATTCAGTCTAAAATTGACAAAACATGTAAACAACCTGCACTGATAACTAGTGGTGTTTAGAATGCAAAAGTTAGAAATGAGAAGGAGTCATAGTTGGAAAATATATGTCTGTGATAGAAATGAAGCGAGAGACCCTTAAAGAAAGACACCCTCATGATATCTAGAACACCATTCATGAAGAAGCAAAAGGTAATGGAAAAGACAGGAAAGAAAGAAAAGATCAAAGTGAAATCAGAAGAGACTCTGAAACTTGCTCCTAATCTTGAGTAGCTAAGGTATATGGAAGAGCTGATGAAGTGAAAAGTTGAACACAAGTTCAACACAAGTTCAACACAAGTTGAACACTGTTAAAGGACAGTTTGGGAAGACAAAGTAAACGAAAATAATGAAATGTGCAAAGAAAGAAAAAAGCAAAATCCCCCAAAACCTAAAAGGAAGGATACCCTCCACTCTTAAACTGAAAGAACTGTAGAAAAAATCAAGTATGAAGTTGCAATATTAAAATATTTTATAAGCAAAATATTGAATGATACAGGATGCATAAAATATATGCAAAGAGAATACAAAGCCACTATACCAAAAAGAATTAGTAACAGCAAACCATCTCAAGAGGGTGGACATGATCAAAAACCAATGACATGAAAGAAGTTCAATAAGTACATGGACCAAGAGGTAGTTTTGTACTGAAAGCATTTACCAAAAATAGAATTCTAGGAATTGTTGAATGCCAATTAAAATGTCTCAATAAAGTGATAAAGCACTGGAAACACTCATTCATCTAAGCCAGGAAATTTGGAAGAGAGTTACTTGGCCAACTGACGGGAAGAGATCAGTATTTGTATGCATTTCAAAGAAAGGAGATCCAAATGAAATTCAAATTATAGAATCATATCACTAATATCACTCTCACTGCCATTGAGTCAATGCTAATTAATAGCAATCTCCCTGCAGGTTTTCGTGACTACCTGTTTACATGAGTAGAAAGCCCAGTCTTTCTCCCTTGAAGCTGCTGGCAGTTTCAAACTGCTGACCATACTGTTTACAGTCCAATGCTTAACCACTACATGGCTTGTAGTAATATATGCAAGTAAAATGTTGCTGAAGACCACCTAGCAATGGTTGCAGCAGTACATTGACAGAAAGCTGTCAGTTTCAGGCAGGATTCAGAAAAGGACTTGAAACAAAGATATCACTGCTGATGCCAGATGGATCTTGACTGACAGAAGATAATATGATAAATATATTTACTTATATTTTATTGATTATGGAAAGACATTTGACAGTGTAGATTCTAACAAACAATGAATAGCCCTGAGAAAAGTGGGAATTCCAGAACACATTCCAGTGTGTTCCTCTGGAATTTGTACATGGATCAAAAGGCAGTTGTGTGAACAGTAGGGAATATGGTGTGTTTAAAAATAGGTAAGGTGTGCATTAGGTTTGTTTCTTTTCACCTCACAACTGGGCCGAACGGTAGCATCATGATAGAGAAAAGATTAAACTTATCAAGCATCTGGTCTTGCTTGGATCCATAATTAATGCCACATGGAAGCAGCAATCCGGAGATCCAAGGACCAATTGCAGTGAGGAAATCTGCTGCACGTGGCCTCTTTAAAGTGTTGAAAGCCAGACTGTCACTTTGAGACCTAAAATGTCCCTGACCCAAGTCATGGTACAGTCAATTGCCTCATATGCATGGGAAAGTTGGACATTGCATAAGGAAGACCAAAGAAGAATTGGTGCCTTTGAATTGTGGTGCTGGCAAAGCATGTTGGAAGTACTAGGGTCCGCTAAAAGAACCAGCTAATCTGTCTTCAAAGAAGTATAACCAAAATGCTCCTTGGAGGCAAGGGCGGTGAGATTTAATCTCACGTATTTTGCATATGCTGTCAGAAGAGAGCAGTCTTCAATAAAGACATCATGCTCGCTAAGGCAGAGGAGAAAGGAAAGAGAGGAAGGTCCTCTACAAGATGCATGGACACGCTGGCTGCAATAACGGTCTCAAATATAAGAGCAAACTGTGAAGATGGTACCGGAACAGCAGGGGTTCCTGCTGGTCTACACAGAGTCAGGGAGAGTCAGAACTGGCACCAGACCGACACCACCATCACCAACAAAGGCGAGATTAGGATAGAAGAGTCACATCAAATAACTTCCCTTCACCACGGGGTCCAGTAGAGTTGTTGTAGCTTTCGATTTCTGTCCGGTTAAATCTCAGTCATGAGGACTCCTTGTATACTCAGATTTGTATACTCAGATTCATTGTGCCGCCACTGTGTACCTCCAGTGCTTTCTATTTCAGGGAACTCATCTTCCAGTCCCATATTAGATGGCATTTTGTAGTAATTCACAGAACTTTACTAGCTCATATGCAGAATTAGAGTACCAGATTTTTCCCATTAGTTTGTTTTAGTCTCACCTAAAATGCAACCGCCATGGGTGACCTTGAAGTTTTTGAAATATAGGTGGCAGATCATCTACCTCAATATGACAAACAAACAAGGAGCAAGTTTTAAAGCAGAACAAAGCAAATATTACACTTGTGTGCAATATTAGTTTAAAAGAGTCTTGTGAAATTTAATAAGTAAAAATGAAATTGGAATCAAAATGTCTTATTTTTTAATAACAAAAACTTCTCTTAATTCTTGGAGAGGAGGTGCAGATTTATTCATACACATAACATATATGGAGATGAAGTAATAAATCACTGTCTATCACAGGCCTGAAAAATTAATGGAGATTGTCTAAACAATCTGTAATTCTATTTTTTAAAACTTGTGTTCCTTTCATAATATATACTTGATACTGACATTTATTCTTGTGAATTCATGTTAGCTTAATGAACATGCCCTAGTCTTCGTGTGAAGGCATTGATATGCATATTAGTATTTCATTTTAATAGACTAATGTTGTTTTTGATGTGCTTGTCCCTCTAAAGGGTAATTAAAAAAAGTAGCAGTCAAAAATGGACTTCTGGGCAAAAAGGAAACGAGTAAACCATTCTTACTCTGTAGTAAACAGATCTGCTATAGGAAAGGAGGAGGCTTGAGCCTTGCTAGCCTTGATGACAACTCCACCTCATTTCCTTTGCTTTTGCCTGCTGCAGGTCCTCACTGCAGGCCCACTGAGAGGACTTCCTTCCACCTGCACCCTGTTGAATTCCAGAGTAGTCCGCATGAATGGAGGAAGGCCGAAGATGAACTATACACCCTCTTCTTCACCTCGGGGGGTTGTCTCTCCATAGCCTCGTAGTCAGAGTCCTGGAGAGATCCAGCATATGGTCTTTCTGATCCACATATTTTTCTAGTGTTGAATATTTGAAAGTACCACTACTAAAATATACAAACACATTATCCTGGAAAAATTATATGCCACAGAATGCATAAATATCATTTATAATCCCATTGCACAGAGAAACACTGATTTTGTATTCTATTTCTACCCCTATGATAAAATATTGCAAAAGATCATTCAACAATAGTTACAGCAGTACATTTATAGGAAGCGGTCAGAAATTCAACCCACATTCAGAAGAGGACATGGAACAAGGGATATCAGTGCTGACATAAGATGAACCTTAGCTGGAAGTAGAGAATAGCAGAAAAACTTTTACATTTGTTTCATTGGCTATTCAAAGGCATTCAAATACAAAAGTGGGTCATATCAACTTACAAACAGAATTGAGAAGAAATATTTCAGAATTTTTCCTCATACCCTGATGGAACCTGGACATGGACTGCAGGGCAATCAATGGAACAAAACAAGAGAGAAACTCGTGGATCCAGTCAGGACAGGCATGTGCCAGGGTTTTATCCTCTCACCATAAACCGTGAAAGTAATCCCGAAAGTAAGGAAACCTTGGAGCGCTTGCTGGTAAAGATTAGTGGCTGCAATCCTCAACACGGATTACCATTGTAACAAAGAGAACCAAAGCGCTCACAACTGGAGCCAAAAGTGAAATCATGATAAATAGAGAAAGGATCGAGGTGGCCAAAGATTTCATCATTTTGATCCATACTCAATGCGCACAGAAATAGCAGTCAGAAGAACAAGCGTGCATTGCACTGGGGCAAATCTTCTACAGGAAACATCTTTCAAGTGTTTAAGAGCAAGGCTGTCAAGGTTCACCTGACCCAAGCCACAGCAGTCCCAACTGCCTCCTCTATATGTTAAAGTTGGACTCTGATGAAGGAAGAAAGAAGGATGGTTGCACTGGAATTATCTTTTAGGTGAAGGTATTAAAAGTGTCATGGATTGCACAAACAGCAAACCTAGCTGTTTGGGAAGAAGTGTAGCCAGAAAGCTCCTTAGAAGTGGGGGTGGCAGCAATGCCTCTCCCATACTTTGGTAAACTAGAGGGAAAAGGTCAAAGACTGGATGAGATGCGTTCACAGAGTGGCTGCCATGATTGGCTCAGACATGAGGACAGGGATGAAGTTGGTGCAGAGCGGGGCCATACTTTGTTCTGTGGTACCCATGGTCTCTATGAGTTGGAACTGACTTGATGGCACCTAACCACAGCAACGTATGCATGAGGGAAAAATGATTTTAAAAAATCTTCGAATTTCTCCACAAACATCTTGACATCCCCTTGTATGTAAAATACACACTTCCCTCATGAGCTTTAGTAGCATTCTGTTGTACATATTGACTCGAGTCAATATTGACATACAGTCAATATGAGTCAGAACCAACTGGATGGGGCCTAACAACCACAAAGAACATACACCTGGAAGCAGAATAGCATGAGGGTTTTTAATGCAAGAGGAAGAGGTGCCCGTGCTGCTTATGGGAAGGCTTGCATTTTGCATGGCATTTCTGAGCGCTGTGATAGTCTTCTGGGACCACAGATGTATACATCATCATAAGTTGACCCAAAGGGAGTTAATGAATCTCATGATGGAAATACATGCTCCACTCCTCATTATTGCTCTTATGTTTGAGCCCATCGATACAGCTGCTGTGTCAGTCCCTCTTGTTCAAGGTCTTCCTAATTTTCAATGCCCTACTATTTTACCAAATACGATAGCTTTCTCTAGGGATAGCATGTCCTCGCTCCCAATAGCACGTCCACAGTACTTTGGACAATGTGTGGAATGTCACCATCTCGCTTGCAAGGAGCGTTCTGGCAATTTTATAAGCTCTAATTCATACTACAGACTGTAATCCTGGATCTTCTTTGGCAAGCACTTCAAGTCCTTATCGCTTTCAGGATTATTTTTTTGGCATATATTGAGAGGGTACAACTTGGCATTAACTCTGAGAATGTTCTGCTTCTTTAAAGTAGTAGGCTTTCTGTATCTTACAATATTTTTAATCTACCCATAAGGTTTATAGTAACTGACACCTCAGAAGTGGACAGCCTACTGTTTATCAAAGTTTAATTTTACTCTGTAGGGGTTGCTGACACCTGTTCATTTTGGGTGACCCTGCTGGCTTTTGAATCACCAGTGGCATTGCTTACAGCATCGTAGCACCTTGCAGACCACCACAATATAATAAACTGACAGACAAATGGTAGACCAGGTATATGGTAATATCATTCATATATAACCAACACTACATGTTTTTATCACAACAAATACTTATGTTACTGACTCATGTATATACTGAACTATTTACCATTTATCTAAAAACTTTACTGCATATTCTGCATCTCCTTGTTCCTCAAATATAGCTATATCATCAACAAGAGAAAAAAGATAAGTACTGATTTGGAAAACAAACAAAAAGTTAATAAAATAACACAAAGATGGAGAATCAGTGAATGCTATTGCTTACATTTACACTTGTTGCTCTCCAAAATAATGAAACTAAAAAGAGAAAGAAGAGTTCTGAAACTAGGGATTGTCCCCACTGAAAACTATACAGCTTGTGAAAACTGTTAGAGGGACTTGTATAGGGATAGAGAAATAGTGGTTAATGTGAATGGAGGATCAAGCAAAAATGGAATCATGGGTCATTGGTAAGGCAGGCATCTTCTTTGGCATACTTCAAGAAGAAAACAGAAGCACATTATAATATGGTGTTCACATAAAGCCAAAATTGTGTGCTATTATTGTTAGGTGCCATCTAGTTGGTTATGACCAGAGTACCCTATGCACAAGAGAACCAAACACTGCATGACCCCATACCATCCTCACAATTGTTCCGGTTTCTGAGCCATTGTACAGTCACTTGTCAATCCATCGATTGGAGGGCTTTCTTTTCCTTCACTCCTCCTCCTCCACTTTACCAAGCATGATGTCCCTTCCCAGAGACTGATCTCGCTTGACTACAGGTGCAAAGTATGTAAGAGGAAGTCTGGCTATCCTTGGCTTGAAGAGGACTCTGGCACTACTTCTCCCATGACAGATATCTTTGGCCTTTGAGCAGTCCATGATACTTTCAATATTTTCAAGCACCATAATTGAAGTGCCTGGATTCTTCAGGCTTCCTAATTAAATGTACAAATTTCTCATGCATATGATGCAATGGAGAATGCCATGGCAACAGTCAGGCACAATTTAGTCCTTAAAATAACCTCCCTGCTTTGCAATATTCTAAAGAGTTTCTCTGCAACAGTTTTACCTATTATCACTTGTCTTCTGAGACTTTGACTGATGTGTCTATGAGCATTGATTATAAATTCAAGTAATACAAAGTACTTGACATCTTCAACTTTTCTCAATTTATCATAAAGTTACCTACACATCTAGTTCAAGAATTTAAGTTTTCTTTACACTGAGTTGTAATTCATATTAAAGGTTGCAATTCTTAATCCTCATCATCTACATATCACACATTGTTAATAAGCCTGCCTCCAATCCCAATGCCAAATGTTTCTTCATACAATCTGGGTTCTCTGATAATTTGCTTCACACAGGAACTGCGTAAATATGGTGAGAGAATACAATCTTGACGCACACTTTTCCTGATTTTACACCATGCACTCTTCTCTTGTATTGTTTTCATAACTGTTTCTAAATTCATGTATAAATTCTACAATAGAAAAATGAAGTGATCTTTAATTCCCATTCTTCTCAATGGGGAGATTTATGCAGAGCTATTATGATCTACACATTTGAATGTCTTGACAGAGTCAAGCACAAGTAAATATCTGTCTGGTACTCTCTACTTTCAGTCAAGAACTCTGACATCAGCAATGACATCCCCGGTTCCATGTGCTTTTCTGAACCCAAGGTGAACCTCTCGAAACTCCCTGCCAATGTACTACTGCAATTGTTGTTGGATAATCTTCAGCAAAATATTAATTTGCATGTGATATCAATGATATAGTTTGGTCACCATTCTTTGAAATGGGTACAAATATGAACACTTTCCAGTCTTTTGGCTGATTAGCTGCCTTCCAAATATCCTGGCAGTACTTTCAGTGATTCATGAACTTGTTGAAACATTTCAAATAGAATTCCATCAATTCCTGGAGGCGTGTTTTTGGTTAATACATTCCATGCAGCTTAAATTTCTGTCAGCAACATGAGTTATGCTTATATGCTCCCTCCTGAAATGGTGGAATATTGACTAGTTTTTTGTGGTACAGAGACACTGTATTCTTTCCATATTTTTTATTCATTCTGAATCATTCACTATTTTGTCAATAGAATCATTCAATATTGCAACTCAGGGCTAGACTATTTTCTTGATTTCTTTCAACTTAAGATATGCTGAGCATGCTATTCATTTTGGTTTTCTAACTCTAGGTTTTTTTCACATTTCATCCAAATGTTTGGCTGTCTTCTCAAGCTGCCATTTCAGGTGATCCGCTCAGCTCTTTGGCTTCTTTTCTTCCACTGCTTTATTCTATAATGAAGGGCAAGTATCAGAATCTCTTCTGACATCTACTTTGATCTTTTCTTTCTTTTTAATGACATTTTGCTCCCTTTATGAAAAATATTCTTTCTGTCCTTCCATTGCTCATTGGGTATTCTCCTGTCATTGTCCAATGCTTGTAGAACTTCATGAAATGTTCTACAAATTCAAGTGAGATAGATTCAGCATTGTATTTTGGTTCTCACAAACTTTAAAAAAATGTTTTTCAGCTTCAACCTGAACTTACATGTGTACAATTGATGGTCTGTTTTACCATCCACTGCTGGCTTTGTTTTAGCTGCTATATAGTTTCTTCATTGCCTCTTCCCTGACTGATTTATTTAGTTTGATTTCTGTGTATTCAATCTGGATAAGTCCAGGTATGTAGTCACTAGTTGTGTTTTGGAAAAGGGATATTTACTATGAACAAATGGTTGATCTTGCAAAATTTTCTTATGTAGTCTCCAGCTTTGCTTGTATCACCAAGTCCTTACTTTCCAACTCCTGATTCTTCCTCTTTGTTTCCAACTTTTGCATTCCAACTGCCAACAATGTGGGTGCTGGAGAAGAATTACCATAGACTGCCAATAAAAACTCTACTCTAGCGAGAATACTTCTTGGAGGAAAGGATGGCGAAACTTTAGTCCTTGAACTTCAGTTGTGTTATCAAGAGAGACCAGTCCCTGGGGAAGTACACTATGCAGAGGAGCTGCAAGCCAGAGGAAGGCTTTCAACAAGATGGACTGATACAGTGGCTGCAGCAATGGGCTCAAACATAGGAACAATCCTGAGGCTAGTGCAAGACCCAGCAAGGTTTCCTTCTTGTGTACATAGGGTTGCTGTCGGTGATTATTTATATATGTCACCCACGCAATAAATGATCCAATCTTAAACTGTCTGAAGTACATCAATTTCCTGAGTCTTAAGAGCTTTTGAGATATTTTAAAGCTAATGTGGTTTTTAAGCATTTATAATTGGAAGCTTCAGAATTAATAGGAAATATTATAGTAAAAGATTTAACTTTGGATCTATCTTAATAGCTGCCCACCTTAGAAACTATGCTATTAATTTTGAATTTCACAATTCAATACATCTGGTGACAGTGAAGAGGTTTTCTGTCAAAATATTTGATTAACACTCATTTAAGAAGTCGTAAATTCTGTTAAACTGGTGTGACATTTAATATCAGTAAAATTAAGTGGGCCTGCCAGGGTGAACTTAGAAGTTGTTTAGATCTACTTGGAGCTCTTCCCTGCTTTTTGCACCTGTCTGTGTTAGGCAATAGTGCCGGGGAGTTAGCTGAAACCATGGATCTGAGTTATACACTTTGACGCTCAAACCAGAACCACTCCTTATTAATGTGAGTCCATTTAATAAGCTCCAAATCTAAACAACAGGGATGCCAGGATTATATATGAGTCAAACCTTGCAGGGGTGGAGGTGAGGTGGGGGCATGTATATATCACCTCCTCTAACTTCCCTATTGCCATGAGGCACAGTTCAAGTGTGTCCCCATCTTCTACCTTCTTTACTTGTTCTGACTACAAATGTTCCTCACATGACACTCTCCTTTCTTGCTCGGTTGGATAATTCATTACAATAACCACACACAACTCACAGGAAAAAAGTCACAATTAAGGGGATTATGAACGTTAACAAGTTACAAGTCAGGATCAGTAAACAGTGTGGATAGAAGGGAAATATGGGGAGCAGGCCCTGGGGGCCTAAGTGGAGGGAGGATGTTTTGAGAGTGATGATGGCAACAAGTGTGCAAATGTGGCCTGCATACAATGGATGGATGGATGGATCGTGATGGGAGCTGTATGAGACCCCAATAAAATGATTTATTAAAAAAGTAAAAATAAGAACAAAATAAGTAATAACAAAATAGAACACAACCCACACCCACTGCCATCAAATTGGTTTCAATTCCTAGTAACTTAATAGGACCGAGAACAACAGTTTCTTCTGGTTTCCCAGAAGATGTATTCATGAGCATAGACAGCCTTGTTTTTCTCCCAAGGCAGGGGCTTGGGATAACAATTTTGTGGTTATCAGCGAAGGCTACCAACTATGCCACCAAGGCATGTTCTCTTTACTAGAGAGATCTAAATAGCCTGCAAAATCCTTTTCTGACCATGCTCTCAGCTATACCTAAAAGGGAAACTTTCTCAAATATGTCACTCTGTCATTAGATCTTCCTCTACGACTTCCTCACCATTAGCCTGGTGAGATAGTGACTGACATGTTGGGCTGCTAAACATAGTCAGCAGTTTGACTCTTCCAGTTGCTCCTTGGGAAAAAGATGAGGCTTTCTGCTCCCATAAAAATTTACAACCTCCAAACTCCCAGTGAGAAATTCTCTGTCCCATTGAGTTACTGAGTTCAAATTGACTGGATTGTAGTTGGTTTGAATATCCATCGCCTCTGAGCTAGAAGAACCAAATTCTTCCTCCTCCACTCTGTCCTCGGAGAAAAGCATACTTTCTCAAAATTCCCTGTTAATTGAACTTAGAACCCTACCCCACTGCCATTTCTGTTCCTTCTGCTGCACAGTATCCCTGTTCAGGAAGAGAGACTAGAGTTTACATCTTTATGGGAACTGACTCATTTTTCTCTCAGAGAGCAGCTGATGGCTTGGTACAGCCGATATTGCCATTAGCAGCCAATGCATAAACAATAACACAACTAGTGCTTATCTGTAATAAGAAACATAAATGCAACACAAACATCAATTTGGGGAAAGGAGAAGGGACAGGGTGTGTTTCTCTCCATTAAAATTAAGCTGTTTCTTTTCTTCCCCTATAAAGCAGCTCAGATCATTGTGTTTTAAAATTTAAAAATTAGCCTACATTAGGTTAAAAAAAAAAAACCTGGCCAGAATAATACTTTGTATTACCTTGTCTCAATTAAGATGTCAATTATAGGGGTCGAAACCATAATTACCAGAACATATTTCATTTGGCCTGAATGAAAGAGTAAGTATCAAAAGCGAACTCACTGCCATTGAGTGAATGCTGACTCAGAGTGAACCCCTGTGGGTTCCTGAGTTTGTAACTCTTTATGGGAGTAGAAAACCCAGTCTTTCATACTTACCTGCCAGGGGAGATATCATGATCACGAAGGTGGTTTTCCCAGGGCGAGGCTTATCCATTGCACTCTGGATGTGCTGACCCCTGCGATTTCCCCAAATGTGGGAAACTCGACTGCATAATTTGTGGTAGTGGGGGACTGCATTTGCCCTCTCTCCTGATACTAAACAAAAGAATAGAAAACCCAGTCTTTCTCCTATGTTGTTTTTGGGGTTTTTTGAACTGCTGAACATGCGATTTGCAGCCAAATGTATAACAACTACGCCACCAATGGCCCTAGAAGTAAATATGCTGATAAAAAATATGGTCCTTGCTTGGAGGAACTTATAAAGACGAACTTATAAAGACGAACGTATAAAACCTATAAAGATGAATGAGACCTTCATGGGACTGTAAAGGACAAGATCTGAGAGAAGGAGCCCTATGAAAGCTTAGATCCTGGTTACTTGGTGTAGCTGCTAAGACCCAAACTTCCCACTCAGTGGGTCACTGGCTGAAAAAAGAACTGTATATATTCGCAATTCCAGATAAACCAGCACAACCAGATCAAAGTAACTTTCTGGACTATCTGGGATGGCAAATATATAGTGCCAGATAAATCTATTTTGAGAATGTGACCAATATGTGAAAATTTCCTACCTTGATATCATGAGTACAGAAATATCAAAGCCATACTTAAAATTCACTTGTACAGCACATTCTCTGATTAGGTGTTGAGAATAAGGATAAAGGAGAGAGGTCAGCAGGAGGAATGAGAAAAGTTCTCTGTAAGGAGGTCAGCTGGTTTGCTGAGGATAAGGCCTAAAACAGAGAGCATTTGTACTTGTGAAGTATTGTGTAAACATGCAGCACAACTTGCATATGGAAAATTATGGTCAGATTATAATTTAGGGTGACTATTTTTGTAAATCTTTCTTTCTCAGAGGAACAATTAAAATTCAAAACTTCTTAAAAGACAGTAGATATATTAAAGAAAGAAATATTTATCTAACTAAGGTGTTTATAGAAAGTATAGAAAAGATTCATAAAAGACTTATTTCATTATTGGGATAAAATAAACTACAAAAAAAGCTGACTTTCACATTTCTTCCTCTTAGAGTTGGTTCTTGTTAAGTATCCAAACTAATTTTTCTAGGAATAAAATGGATAGGGGTGAGTGCACGTGTGTCAGAACAATTGCTCATTATTATATGTATTGAAAATGTATTTTTACTCTTAGTGATTGATAGCTTGAGTCTTCTTTCTAAGCTTTTCTGTCAAGAAAAAGGTCTTCTTACATTCCAGTAGGAAACAGGGTCCTCAGGAAGGGCGAAAATAAGAGATGATATATAGAAGATTCACAAACAAATTTCTTGTCAGATATCACTTAGATGGCTCATTTTTGAAGAAATAGAGGGAGGTATATGTTTTGATTCATGATGGGAACCTTTTCTGTAAAGCTTCTTAACACCATTTCAACTTAAGGAACTGTAATTTTCCTGCAACTTTCATAGTCCAAATGTGCATACCAATTATACTGCAGCTATCACAGTGTGTTTAGATTTTTAGTTATCTCTTTGTATGCACACATGTTATCTCCCAAATTAGATTTCCCCATTTCATTATGTCCTCCCACCTTCAGGTATAGTATAGAGTTAACTTGAACATGTGGCACTCAGTAGAACTTGGTTGATTAATTGATCAGATCCTTTAAATCCTACATGACATTTTTGTCATTTTAATACAATCCTGATAGAATCAAGTGAAATGTTAACAAAAATGGATTTGCAAATAGGGATGTTATGAAAATACATCTGTTCTGAGGGTATATTATTAATGTAGCAGCATTGTTCCTCTGCTCTTTCAAAACTATCAAAGTTTTCCTGCTCATTGGCTAGCTAAATGAAGTAAAAAGCATGTAATTCACAACTTGAGGTTTACTGTAGTTTGAATCTTAATTAAAACTGGAAGCATCCCTTTAAAATAGAGAAGATAAAAACATCCCAGGCATTGCGTTAAGCAAATTTGTGTTGACAGATCCATGCAGCTGTTCTCAAGAGATGGTGCCTGATTGACTGTGTCCCTGAATGGATGAGGAACCATTCTCATTAGGAGAGAATTTGTGAATCCTGAGGAGCCAGAGAATAAAATCCTGTCCATAGACATTTCCATGCAGATGAGATTCAGTCCATCAAGTGGTAAAAATGAATTGGAACTATGATTCAGGATCAAAAAACTGAAAATTATCAGGCTAAAATGTTTATGTCTTTATAGATTTTAGCATTATGTGTGCCTATATTTGAAAGAGCTTATTAAAATCTGTATTATATTATAGTAATTTCAATAGATTTTTTCAGCTATGGAAATATTTGTACATAAATGCTATATCTAGCACATTAAGAACTTCATATTATGATAATTATATTGTGTGGATAAACTTGTACCCAGTTGTGAAAGTCAGTCTCTGAGTCGACAAACTACAGACAAGAACTACTGAAGGAGCCAGAGGAGAAGCCACACAGTCTTACCCTGATGGAACTGAAGCTAGAGAAGCCACGTGGAGACCCTTGTAAGCGCTGAGGCGCTTCTACCACCACTAGATGCTGTTGATGGACCCTGAGCCCCAGAAGTGAGGAGCCATGGGGAGACCCCTGCCAGTGCCGAGACTCTGCACCCATTGGCCTGTGACTTCGTGAGTTGGAAGACCATGAGGCACCAATGAACTAAAAATTATATCATTATAAATGAGGGGAGTACATAATGGGGACCCAAAGTCCATCTGTAGGTAAAGCAACATCTCCTTACAGAAGGGTCACGGGAGGAGATGAAGAAGACAGGGTATAGTACTATGGTAGATAAGCTGTCGTGCCAACATGGCCAAAGAAGATAGGTAGGCCTCTTGTGACAACATGGCCAATGAGCACACATAAGATCAATTGAAGGGCTGAGATAGAAATGGTTCAGCGAGCTTTGCCCTTGCCCTGTTACTCTTAGATCTTTGGACCAGCGGGTTCCCTTTTTCATTCTGAGCCTCAATCTCTAAGCAACACTACTCATGGGACCCCTAATCAGTGGACTGTGTTTCTATGAGTTGAGGTTCCCTCAAGCCCTGCTTCACCACGCTCCTGGAATATACATCTCTTGAACTGGGGACTGTGGGATGCTGTCATCTGGCTGACTGTTGGTGACCGGCTTTGCTGTTTGCTGCTTGTGGTCAGATAGCCTGAATTGCTCTACAGAGGACTACTCATGGCCCTCAAGACTCCGAGGACTGCCAGTCTACTAGCTGTCTCAAGTGAGTTGCACTGAGCAATTTGTACTGCTTTATAGATTATTTAACTGTCTATTTATTTTATATATCCTTCTATCTATATAAATATATAAAAGAATTAATAGTGTCCTTGGTTTTGTTTCTCTAGAGAACCCTGTCTAACACATTATGATCCCAATCCTGGCTAGACAGGGGATGTACAGATAGGAACAGATAGGAAAGATGGAAAATCTAAGACGGATGATCTCTTTAGGACCAGTGGTGAGAGTGGCGATCCTGGGAGGGTGGAGAGAAGTTGGAGTAGAAAGAGGGATCCGATTACTAGGATCTACATATAACCTCCTTGACCCTGGGATACACACAAAAGGGAAGTGGGTGAAGGGAGACATCAGTGTACTCTATGACAAAAGAATAATAATTTATAAATTGTCATGGGTTTATGAGGGAGGGGGAGTAGGGAGTGAGGGGAAATATGAGGAGCTAATACCAAGGGCTTAGGTAGAAAGAAAATATTTTGAGAACAATGATGGCAACAAATGTACAAATGTGCTTTGCATACAGTGGATGCATGTATGGATTGTGATGAGTTGTATGAGCCTGCGATAAAATGATTTTTTAAGTAAAAAAAAAAAAAAGATCCCCTTCACATCCCAAATTCATAAAATCTGAAGTAGGGAATATTTTGCTATAAGGGAAAAAACCAAGCTACCGAACTACCAAACCAAACTACCAAAAAATCAAAACAACTACAAAAACCAAAATGCCGAGCCATAATTTTTGACAGTTTTTTAGGGTAATCGGCCCCATTCCAGACAGATCAAAAGATGACAACACAGAAACTAAACAAACAGGAGAAGGTGGCACAGCAGGTTTATTGAGTGGCAAAGGTACAACACATTGGGACAGGCTCTCAAAGGGTCTACACTAACTACCGCAGTGGTTCTCAACCTTTTTAATGCTATAACCCTGTAATACAGTTCCTCATGTTATGGCAACCCCCTGTGTTAGTCTGGGCAAACTAGAGAAACAAATTCATAAACACTCATATGTGTATAAGAAAGAGATTGATATACAAGAGCAATTGAATATTGAGAAAACATCCTGGCCCTGTCCAGTCCAAGGTCATAAAGTCTGATATTAGGTCATATGTCTGATACCAATCTATAAGTCCTCTTCAAACTCACAACATACATGCAATGACACTGGGACAATCACAGGTCAGTGGGTGCAGAGTCTTGTGTATCCATTGGCAATAGAAACATCTCAGTGCTGTCAGGGTACTCCCAGTGGCTCCTCCAGTTTCCAGGGCTCAGGGCTCAGGATCTATCAGCATGCTGCCAAGTGTCTTGTCAGCTGCAATGCCTCCCAAGGAGTGATCAGAAAGAGAGAGAGAGAGAGAGAGAGAGAGAGAGAGAGAGAGAGAGAGAGAAAGAGAAAGAGAGAGTGTCTTCACCTCCAAGAAGGAATCACCACATTTCCCAGAATTCTCAGGAGAAGGCCAGGCCCACACAGAAGGCACCTTTGTATAAAGTTGGTTATCTCAAGATTGACAGGCTAGATCTCTACACTCTTAATCCTCAAATTGACACCAGATTGGATGACGGCCACACCCTCCAACCATAAAAGTATTTTCATTGCTACTTCATAACTATAATTTTGCTACTGCAAAGTACATATCTGATACACAGGATGCATTTTCATTGTTACAAATTGTACATATTAAAGCATAGTGATTAATCAAAACAATATGAAATTATATATTGTGAAATACTTATTTCTAATGATAAAGAAATGAAATTTTGTCTTGAAGCATGATGTAGCATGATTAACAGTTTTCACACGAGATACTCATATGTGGGCATATCTGCATTGAGGCAGACCCATCTAAGATTGTCAGAAATATGTGTTTTCTGGTCATCATAGGTGACCCTAGTGAAAGGGTCACTCAACCCCCAAAGGAGTTGTGACCCACTGATTGAGACCTACAGGGTGAAAGGAGAGACCCAGCCCAGAAGGCTCATATAACTCTTATCACAATCCATCCATGCACACATTGTGTCAACCACATTTTACACTTGTTGCCATCATCATTCTCAAATCATTTGCTTTCTACTTCAGCCCTTAGTATCAACTCTTCAATTCCCCCTCCCTCGCCTCCCTGATGAACACTTTATAATTTACAAATTACTTTTATTGTGTCATATACTGCACTGGTCCTCTATAAATGTCTGGCAGGGTCCCTTGAGCTCAGGGCTAATGCCTTTCTTTCTTCTGGTATGTGGTTCATCAGTTCATCTAGTCAGGCAAAGTCTTTCCCTTTCATTGTCAAGGTGAGGCAAAAGTGTTTTGTTCTTTTTAATCCTCCAAAGTTACTGATGTGTTATTTTGAACTAATATTTTCATATAAAGATAATGCTTAAACCTAATTAGCAATTACTAATTACTAAAGGGAGTAACTACTCCCTTTGAAAAAGAAGAAATAACTGTTAGTTGGACAAAGGGGCCATCCACTAAACGTACAAGTTTCACTAAACTCGAAATTCAACAGGTGTTGTGATTTTCTCAGCAGGAAGCAGCTCACAGTTTCAAGCCTTTCTATTCCTTGGTTCTTGTCCTGCCCACAGGAAATATTTCAGGCAAGGGACAAAATTCAGAGAAGAATAAGAGAAAAGGGGTGAACAAAAAGGGTGAGCTTATTGAAGGGAGTGCTTTGGAAACAAAAAGTCCAAAGGGAACCTTAGTCTAAAAGGCCTTGAGGAATACAGAGTTGAACCTTTTCTCCTGTTTATGGCAGATCTCCCACCATTGGCCAACCCCCTGCTCTTCGCTGATCCCCTATATTGCACCTCCCCTCTCCAGGTGTGCATATAAGTCCCTGCGCCAACTTTATATGTTGCTTTTCTCTCCAGGAATAAACCCCAGAGTGCATTCAGAGAGCATTCAGTCATGGCAGGCATAGTGTTCAGATCTGGTCTAGCTTATCCCAGCCTTGTCATCATCTCCAGTATCTTGCGTTGATAAGGAAATATCTTATCTGTCCTTCACCTTTTTGTGTGTTGGAGAGGTATATGCGAAGGAAATGTGCCTCCAACTCTCTTGTGTTATGATTTCTCCCAAATTCCTGCCATCCTCAAGCCTCTCCCTTTGCTGCACTCTGTTTTGCTAACAATATGAATGATTAAGTAGTCTAAATATTGAACTAAATATTTGCTTCTTGCATCTTTGTAAACCTAGCAAAACACACCAACTGTGTACTGTTGGCAAGAAACTTGTGCGACTGGAGAAAATAGCATTGCTGTTCTTATACTTTTAAAGTAAAAGGGTAGGTATATGGATCGGACCGACGAAAGGTTCATGCATTTGAATGGGGATCTAGAGGACAGAAAGTTTTTCTGTAGGAAGACATGCTTCACACACAGCAGCTGACCACAGGCCAGAACCTCTCAAATGTGGAAATTGGACTAAGCCTTTGTGTTGAATTAAAATGTCTTACTCATAGTTTTACTTAAATATTTGCAATCATAAAACCACACATCAGTTTCTAATTTATAGGTTGCCAGTCTTATAAAAATGCAATGCCTAAATCGGTAAATTAAAAGTTGCAAACTAAAACCAAACAAAATGTAATAAGCATATTTGTGGGCTGCTCTCTCTGACTTAATTCTCACATAGTTTTTTGCAGCTTCCTGAAAATGTGGGGGGAAAATCACTCATTTTTAAGGAATGCATCTGATACTACCAGAACACATAGGTACATGTAAGTAATCCATTTTATATTCAACAAAAAAAATGACCAAGGGATGATAATCAAAATATACATATCTGCTAAAATCAGAAAACACATTGTATTCCTGGGACTAAATTTTGAAGATAATCTGTCTGTATCTCTTTTGAGAAAATGTGCAATATTCAAATAGATGAGGGGCTATTATGTAGTAAGCATCAGAGAGGCAGCTGCCCGTTAGTCATAACAATAGACACAATCAACAGGCTTTAAATAAATGGCCAGTTATAACATCACTCTTTTGATATTCAATACACTAGGGAAATATAGTCAAATCGTTCACCTAGGCAGGCCCTCAAAAATATTGAGCTAACATCCCCAGTGTGAAGTTTCTCAGAAATACAAATGAAAATTACTGTTCATCATCAGTAGAGCCGTTACATCGCACTGAGAGTCCAAGTGTGAATATGATCTTGGAATCATGTTATATTGTCAAACACCAAGAGAGAAGGAACACTACTTAATAACTCAGTGATCAACAATGAGATAATTCCACCAGCAGGAGAAACCCTCTGGGTGGCTATCAATCCAAGTATTAGAATCTAGGCTATTTTCTCCTGTAAGAACAAAATCTTTGTGAAACTTTTGAAATGTGATATCCAAGAAAAAGATGGACTGTGTTGAACTGATAGCACAGAACTACCCACCCCCCCGAATTTTTGCAATAAAGCTGAGGATAAAGGCCTTTAATTGCACATTAATTTTATTAAAAATCATTTTCTTGGGAACTTTCACAGATATTACAAAAATCTAGAGTACAATCACATCAAGTGGTATTGCACAATTGCTACCATAACCAGTTTCAATACATGTCCTTTCTTCTTGAGCCGCTTGATACCAGCTTTGCTTTATTCCCTTCCTATCCAAACCCCACCAAGGAACCCTTATTTATTTTCCCCTCTAGTATTTTCTTCTCATATTTTACACAATCCAATATATCCAGTTACATACATTTGAATCTGCTGTTCAATCCCATTAAATGGGGTTATACAGTCATCAGTACTATCATCTCCATATTCCCATCACTTCTCCCCATACCCCCAGGAAACCATTTCTCCTATCACTATTTCTGAAGTGTTGCATATCTTGGCTTTCATGTCCCCAGCGATCTTAAATACACAAATAGGCATGTGCAAATAAAACATGATAAATGAGGTAAAATCATTAGAGTAAGGGGAAGACATATAAAGAACGAGAGGAGAGTTATGTGGTTCATAAATGCTATACTGCACACAGGCTATCTCCTCCTTTCTGTGTGGCCCTTCTGAGAGGGACTGTCCAATTATCATATGAGTTGGTGTGGGGTCGCCACCAAATGCATGCCCCTTCACATCTATTTGGTGGCTTATTTTTGAACTGTAGGTACCTCTTCCTGTTCACAGGTCATGATCATACAGACTGATGTTCTTCTTTCATGTGAGCTTTGTTGCTTCCTTTTAGATGGCACTCCATTTAACTATAAGCCTTTAAGACCCCAGATGACCAAAATTCCATCAATAGACAAATGGATTTAAAAACACCTGGTATATACACACAATGGAACAAAATGCACCCCTAAAAATAGTGATGATACTATGAAACTGCCCATCTCATGCAGAGAGTTAAAGGATATAATGCTGACTGAAGTTAGCCAAGAACAAAAGGTCAAGTACAACATGAGTCCACAGAGGTAAGTTCAAACAGCAGAATGGGCACAGGGGGGAAAGCACATAGTGCACATAATTCCTGGTCTGAGGACCAGATTCTCTGGCATAAACCAAACCTAACCCAATGATTCATATGTCATCACAAACAAATGCAGATAGTAGCATCTGTGCTGCTAGGCCTCCCCATTGCCACATCCCCCACAGAGGGGTGGGAGAAGAAAAACAGCAGCAATGGGGGTGGGGTGGGGAGTGTCTAACCAACCCACCCAAGGGGAGGCTATTGCTTATATCTCCACAGGCAAGAGAGAGTGAGAGTAAAACGCCTTCTGCTTCCATGAACATTGATTGTGGATCCAACCCCCCCAAAAAAAATCCTTGACAATTTCAACCTTTACTCCATTTATCATGCTGTTACCTATTGGTCCAGTTGAAAGGATTATGATCTTCCCCATATTGAGTTTTAATCTGTATTGTAGCGAGAATCCTTGATCTTCATCTGCAAGTGCTTCAGTTTCTCCTCACTTGCTGCAAGCAAGGTTAAGACATCTGCATATCTTATGTTGTTCACAAGCCTTCCTCCAATTTTGATGCTGAGTTCTTCGTCATATAATACAGCTTCTCTGGTTATTTCCTCAACACACAGATTAAATAAATATGGTGAAAAAAATACAACCTTGACACACAACTTTCCTGATTTAAAACCATGGAAAATTCCAGGCTCTATCCCCACAATGGTCTTTTGATTCATATACAATTTCTACATGAGCACAGTGCAATGTTCTGGAATTCCCACTTTTCTCAAGACTATCCATAGTCTAATAAGGCACACACAATCAAATGCCTTTGCATAGTCAATAAAAGACAAGTGAAAGTCTTTAGTCAAAGTTACTTTTTCTCTCCTTGTGTATGCCAAGCCTAATGGTGACACACAGGAATCAGTGAATAGCTGAGCCCTGGTAGCACAGTGGTTGTGTGCAAGCCTACACTGCAGATCAGGGCTTCCCCCACTAAAGAGCAGAGTGCTGAACTTGTAGTAATGCACTACTGTGCTCCAGTAGTATGTTCACTCATTCCAGTATTTATTGTGTGCTGACTGGGCAACACATGTTGTACATGCATAGACACACACTTAAAATCAGATGAAATAATGAACAAAGGATTCTGATTTACTATCTGACATGTAAAACTCTAGGAATAATTATTTCACAGTGATCCAGTAGGACTGGGTGGAACTCTTCCTGTGAGCTTCTGAAACTATAATTCTTGATAGGAGCAGAAAGCCTTAGATGACTGTGATCGGTAAGCTTGTAGTGCCAACATGGCCAAAGAAGACAGGTAGGCCTGTTGTGACAACATGGACAATGAACACACCTAAGATCAATTGAAGTGCGGAGATAGAAAGGGCTCAGTGAGCCCCGCCCTTGCCCTCTTGCTCTTGGATCTTCAGACCAGCCCGCTGCCTTGTTCTTCCGCTTCCTCGATCTCCAAACTACACTACCCATGGGACAACTAATCAGTGGATTGTATTGCTGTGAGTTGAGGTTCCTTCAAGCCCTGTTTTGCCATGTTCCTGGAATATACATCTCTTGAGCTGGGGACTGTTGGACTCTGTCATCTGGCTGACAGATGGTGACCTGCTTTGCTGTTTGCTGCTTGTGGCCAGATAGCCTGAATTGTTCTAAAGAGGACTACTCGGCAGGCCTCAAGACTCCAAGGACTGCCAGTCTTCTAGCTGTCTCATGCAAGTGACTTGCATTGAGTCATTTGTACTGCTTTATAGATTAGTTAACTGTTTATTTCTTATCTTATATATCCTCCTATCTATATATAGAAAGAGAATTACTAGTGTCCTGGTTTTGTTTCTCTAGAGAACCCTGTCTAACACATCGACTTAACTCCCACAGAATGGCTGCTGATCTTGAACTGGTGACCTTGTGGCTAAGTAGCTCAACCACTGTACCACCAGGTTGAGAAAAAACAAAACACACAATCACTTGGGAAGATCAATTCAGAGAACATAGGTTAGCTAATACTGAGATCCAAAACAAGGATTATAGATAGTTTTTCTACCTAGCCCCAAAAGATAACTATAAAATCAATAGGATTCCTAGTAGATCACAATGAGTCTAAAATCAACTTGGGGCAGTCACCTAATCTGTTACCAATTTGAGGATAAGAGTATAAGGGTACAGTCTAGACAGTCAATCTGGAGATAACCAATGAGATCTCTGTGTGAGCATGACTTTCTCAAGAATTCTGGGCAACTTGGCTGTATTTCCCCCTTGCAAGTGAGAGACTCACCCCTGAGCCCCTTTCTGTGACATGTGGTTACCTATGATCACGTTGCAAAAATAGATTTAAACTTGGTCAACAATAAACCTCCTCCCTCTGACCATATTCCCCACCCTCCCCTGCATGTTCCTTCTGGTGTACTCTCCCTGGAGCTCTCTGGGGCTCTCCAGTTCCAGGCTTCCTATCAGAGATATCCCACAAGGGCTTACTCTGATGGAAACAGACCTCTGAAGCCAGAAAAGCCACATAGAGACTCCTACTAGTGCTGAGATGCTTGAGAAGTCACAGAGAAGCCCCTGCCAGCACAGAGATGCTTTTAACACCATTGGACAAACAAAAGCCTGCACTAACTGACCTGTGATTGTTCTGGCATCATTGCATGTGCCTCCTTAATCTGAAGTAGACTTTATCATTTGGTATCAGACATATGGGCTAATATCAGACTTGCGGGCTTGGACTGGACTCAATTGGAATGTTTTCTCAATGTTCCATTCCTCTTATATATAAACCTCTCCCATATATATATATATATATATATATATATATATATTTATGAATTTGTTTCTCTAACATACAACAGCACCTAGAATCTAACAATAACGACTACTAAAAGTAATTTCAAAGTTCAGTTCTTGCTTAAGAATTCTCTAGGGAAGTCTAAAAATAGCAGGGTTCCCAAACAAGGACACCACAGGAACTTTTAGCCTCAGACACAGGTACAGCAAACAGTGAATGCAGTTTACCTCTTAACCAGATAAACAAGAACTCTTACAATAAATGGACTGTTTCCCTCATTTCTTTAAACTGGTACAGCGTGCTTAACAAAAAATTCAAAGGCTTGCTAAAAAGTATTAAAAAAAAAAAGTAGAGTCTGAGGAGACAGGGAAAGTATCTGAACCAGACTTAAATATTGCAGAGTTTTGTTAATTATCAGACCTGGTAAGTAAAATAATGAGGTCCCTGTTTGTCTGAGTTGTTACAAGGTACAACCTAGTCAGCATCTACTACCTGAGATCCCATATACCTAATAGAATAAAGTACCGCCTGGCATTGTGCTATCCTCCCACTGGTTATGTTTGTTCATTGCTCTAGCCACTGTCAAACACCTCTTTTCTGCTCTATTTTACCACGCCCAATCTCCAGAGAATGGCCTTTCTTGATAATATGTCTAAAGTATTACGGCGCATTCTGGCTATACTATTCTAAAACAGATTTGCTTGTTCTTCTGGCAGTCCATGATACTTTCAATATTTATCATCAATACCACACTTCAAATGCATCTATTCTTGGGGGCCTTCTTTATTCATTGTCCAACTTTCACACTGAGTATTAGGAATTCAAAATACCAGGGCATAGGAAGATCTTAGTCCTCAAAGTGACATCTTTTCTCTTTAGCAGAAAAAGTTGTCTTTCTGGCAATCTCTGCTTATAGGCAAGATCATTTGATATCCTTAACCATTTCTCCCATTCCACATATTTTTCTAACTCCTGCTTGAATCACTGGAAATTATCTGTCCTTGTACTGCTTTAACTAATTTTGAATTATCTTCAGCAAAATTTTATTTGAGATATTATTATTTTTCAATAATTTCCTCATTCTGGAACATCACTTTTTTTTCAAAGTAGGTACAAAAAAAATCTCTTCTAGCTGGTTGGGCAGTTAGCTGTCATCCAAATATTTTGGTATATCGAGTGTTTCTAGCATTTCTGCTATAACGTCTCAATTGGTTTTCTATTAATCCTGTCTTGTCTTGTTTTCCTATAGCACTTTCAGTGCAGCTTGGATTTCTTCCTTGTAGACCACCAGTTCTTGGTCATGTACCACCTCTTGAAATAGTTGAATGCTCACCAATTCCTTTTGGTACAGGGATTGTGTATTTCTCCCACCTTCTTTTGATGCTTGATGTGCCATTCCTTATTTTTCCTTAGAATTATTTAATATTTCAACTCAAGGATTAAAGTTTTTCTTCAGTTCTTCAATCTTGAGAAATGGTGAAAGAGTCTTTCCTTTTTATTTTTGCTCCAGGGGTTTGCACATTTCACTAATGTACTTTATATTTCTTTTCAGACTCCTCTTTGAAATTTTCTGGTCAGCTCATCATTTTTTTTCATTTGCATTAGTTATTCTAGAGTAAAACACAAGTTTCAGAGTCTCATCTGATATTTATTTTGTCCTTTTCTTCCTTTACTGTCTTTCTAAGTTAATCTTGTTTTCTTCGCATGACATATTTGATGTCATCCCACAGCCTAGCTGTAATTCTATCATTAGTGCTCACTGCATCAAATATCTTCTTGAGATGGTATCTACATTGGTATGATCAATTGGATCTCTGCTCCATATTTAAACCCTGGTCTTATTTTGACTGGTGATATTGAACTTCTCCATTGTCTCTGTCATAGTTGTAGTTCACTTGATTACTGTGCATTCCATCTGGGGAAGTCTGCATATATGTTGTTGAAACAATTAAAAACATATTCATTTGCAGTGAATAAATGTTTGGTTTTCATAATTCTATCACAATAAAATTGCCAAACATGTAATCAAAATGCAAGAATAATTACTGGAGATTAGAATGTGAAACTTGAAAACCAAGAGGAGGATTAAGTACTTGGAAAATATGGACACAGATATTGAAACAGAAGATTGAATGAACGTTTTTGTCTGACTCATTAATAAGGTAGATACAGCAAAGTCAAGACTAGTGAATTTAAAGATATATCAATAAAAACAACTTAAACTAAAAAAACTGGAAAAAAATGAAATGGGATCTCAAATTATTTGGGGCAGTTACAATTATATTTGCTAAGACTTTTCCCAAAATGACACCAATTCACAGATAAGAGAAGCTCAAAAAATATAAAACACTATAAATCCCTAAAAGTATATAGTTATGATTTCATGTTCATACTACAAAAAATAAAAGACAAGAAAAGCATATTAAAAGAAGCAGCAAATTTACTGCTGCTTCCATGAACATTGTTGAAAGTGAGGAGGAATTGAAGCATGTGGTGATGAAGATGAAGGACTGCAGCCTTCAGTACAGATTACAACTTGTAAGGAAGATGAAAATCCTCACAACTGGAACTACAGATAGAGAAACGGTTGAAACTGTCAAGGATTTTGTCTTGGTTGGATCCACAATCAACATTCATGAAAGCATCCGTCAAGAGATCAAAAGAGTTATTGCATTAGGTAAATTTTCTGCTCAAGGCCCCTTTGGAGCATTGAGCCAGGATGTTGCTTTGCGGATTAAGGTTAACCTGACCGAAGCGATGGTATTCTTTATGGCATGTGCTTGTAAAAGCTGGCATTGGGTAAGAAAGACTTCAGAAGACTAGATGCATATGAAGTGCGATGCTGGGGAAGGATAGTGAAAGTACCGTGGACTGTGAAAGGACAAACTGACCTACATCGGAGGAAGGAAGATCGGGGTGCTCCTTGCAGGCAAAAGGGCAAGATTTCATCTTATATACTTCCGCCGTGTGGTCAGGAGAGACTGGTCGCTGGAGAAGGACGTCCTGGAAGGGCAGAGAAAGAGAGGAAGGCCTTCAAGAGACGGATTGCCATGGTGGCCGCATGGGTGGGCTCAGGCTGAGGAACAATTGTGAGGACAGCCCGGGACTGCGCTGGGCTTCCTTTTGTCAGGCCTATGTTCCCTGCGCATCACTGCTGTCTCAATGGTGTCTAACAACAACATACTAAAAGTAATTTCGTTGCAGTCAAACCAGAAGTTGCTGTTATTTGCATTAATCAGAGAGGTTCAAGCAGACAGATTCTGACACAGATCATTGGCTTAAAAAATTTAGGGTTCACTAAGGTTACTTTCATCCAGACTGATAACAACTAGTACCTCCAAACTTTCCATGTCCCTGATCATGCAGTCAGGCCAGAGGATCAAAACAGTACCTACATTTATGTTACTTATAAGTCAAAATTACCAGTTATGACTATGATAGTGAGGTTTGTGTCAACTTCTGTGGACCAACATTCTCTGATGATGTAATCTAACAAAATAATCAATTCAGTGATGAAATATTCTAGGACCAGTGTGGGAAAAATAAGGTGAAGTGCTTCTCCCTTAATCAGATCACAGGCTTCATACAATTAATTAAAAGAAAATTTCCTTAGGGTGTGTGGGCTACCCCTAAGTAAATTTATATTGTGGGGAGGCTAACTCATTTCTTGGTGGTCCAGTTCTGCATGTGGCTCAGGGACTGACCACATTGCTTTTAAATCAAGAGCTAGCTACAGCCTGGCATATTGCCTGTATCCCTGGATTCAATTGACTTCGCATCCACAAGCCTGCATTACTTCCTGGTTCATCTTCATCTTAGCTTCCTGTTTCTCCTGTCCCAGCAGAATATCTGACCTATGGAATTGAGCCAAACAGGATTGAACTGCTTTGACAACTCTATGAGACACTTCTTTAATACCTAATTCTTTGTTTATGTATGCTTCAGTGATTTTGTTTCTCTGAACGACCCCTTCTAATAAAATAATTCCTTTCCTTTAATTACTACTTCAGTCCCCAAACGTTATTGATATAGGTTCACATATACTAATTACTACAATATTGTACCTAAACATGAGAGAAATTGTAAAATCAGCAGCTCTAAAAGCACAGGCAGCAATGAAAAAGAACAATACATGTTTATAGAGTACGCAGATGAAACCAACTGATTCAAACCATAATTGAAATCAGTTAGAAATGACAGCTTTGAAAAACAAAACAAAACAAAATGACGGTGCTGAACAAGGCATGTCAGAAAGTTCCAAAAGAAAATTAGCATACAGTTTAGCCAAGTCATTAAATTGGTACTATAGGGCATTTTAAAATGAAAAATAATAAATTTCTACTTAAACATTGCCTCTTTTAGTGTCACCTCCTCTGAGAGTGTCACATGGTATGTGGTCAGCCTGCCACTGTCTGTACACATAAAGCACAGTGCAGGAAGATGGGGGGTCAGGGAGGTGCCCCATGGACACAGTATTCAGTTATGCAATGCTCTCCAGTCTATGGTCCAGACTCTAGCATGTGTGATACTATTGGGGAGAGGCTCAGCCAGGGTCTTGTATTCAACACCAGGATCTGAAAATTGGTGGAAACAGGCCCTGTTTGATATGCAGTGCTTCCGTCACACACGCACACCAACCATCTGCTCCTTTAGATGGATACTGTTACAATGACTCCCTCCATTTATTGTTGAGCGATGGTCACACAATTCTTCCCATCTTCTTTGTGGCCTTTTGCTATGTACTATCCCAGAGAGTACTTGGGTGGTTGAAAAAGTTGATGCACTGGCTGCTAACAGAAAGATGGAGGCTTCAAATCTACACACCTAATGAAAAAGCTGCCACTGACAATTCTCTGGATCACATTTCTACTTTGATGCTCAGAGAATCACCGTAAGTCAGTGTTAACGCAATGGCATCTAGTGACTCTTACTGACTTGAGACAGGGCAACATGAATGATATAAATAATATATATATATGTATGAATATATACTCACTATATATATACTCTTTATAAAGATATACAGAGGCTTATAGAGTGATATAGAGATAAGGAATATAGCAGCAAATTAGTCCACACAACAGTACAGAGCTCAGTCCAGTTTACTTTTGTGGGACAGTTAATATACTAAAGGTCTTTCCAACTCACACAGCCACTTGCTGATGACCAACAAAGTGGAAAGTGGGGAGCTGAAGTGGTGAGGTGTAGCAGAGGCCAGAAGTGTAGCATCGCGAAGCAGGCCTTGATGGAGCCACATTATGTAGCCTCAAGACATAGCGATATCTGATGGCAGGGTGAAAGTGCAGTGCTGGCCCGCTGGCAGCAGACATGGCGGGGGGGAGGGGACGTCTCAGCGTGGAGCACCACAGCACATTCATGTAGCCCACCATGGTTCACGGGTTGTCTTGTCCGGGTGGAGCAGGCCGTACAGCACGTGGCTGAAGCAGAGCAGCTAACTCAGCAAGGCGGTGAGCCAGTCACCAGGAAGAGAGAGGAAGAGGCCCGCGTCACCGAGCTCTTCATCTTGGTTGCCCTCCAATCAAGCTGTGACCCGATGAAACCTCATCAACATGTTCCTACTAGAGCTCAGTTGACACAATAAACCCAAACATCAGTGCCCACAATGGGGCTATTTACGTCCTTGGTTCTGTTGAGTTACTGAATAGATGGCCATGGACTCAAATTTCCCACAAGGTAAGTGCATTCAGATCGATCCAGTAGACAGGTCCTGATGATGCCGACCACTAGCCAGTGCTTCACGAATGACTGGCTTGCTGTTTAGAAAATGCTGAGGGCTTGGTCAGTGACCTAAAGATTAGTCCCAACACCACCAAGGACGGAGATGTCCACTGGAGGCCCTCAGGTTCCACGGCACCAGAATCTGGTTAAGAATCCAGGATGCCAGGCTCTCTAACGTCTTGCTCTTTGTTTCTAGATGGGCAATAAGAAGTCTGTTCCTCAGGGAATGCCTTAGTACTACATACCCTCTAACTGGTCTAGATTTGACCCCCCACTCACTAAAGGACGGGAAACTAGTGTTCCTCTGCAACTTGGTCGGGCCCCAGTACAACCTGCAGGTTGGGAAATTCTGGCCAAAGCATGGCACAACCCCCGTTCTTACTCTGATACCTATTCTGCGAGGGAGTGGGAAAGTGGGCTGAAGTCTCTTATGTCCAGTGTGTTAAATCAGATTGACTAGAGAAACAATTCCAGAGAAACTAATTTGTGAGTAAGAGAGAACTAAGAAATACACAAAGAATAATTGTATATTTAGAAAACATACCATATCAAGGCCTTATATCTGATATTAGCCCATATGTCCAATATTAGTCTATAAATTCCTCTTCATAATTATGCAGTACATGCATTGATAACAGGAAGACCACAGACTTGGGGATAAAAAATTGTATGAATCCAGTGATGAAGGAAGCATCTCAGGGTTCTGGTTGCCATAAGCATAACTCAAGGTAGCTTCTATCATTAAGTGAAGCAGAGAGGGAGTGGGCGACCCATATCCTGGGAGAAAGGAAGCTCCCATAATCCTCATGGGAAGACCATGTCCACAAGGAGGCATCATCAGACTGTTTCCTGATTGACAGGCTAGACTTCAACCCTTCACACGTAGCAGCCTAAGCTGACAGAAGTTTATGTTAACTACCACATCCAGGTATTTCTCCTCTTGGGAAACAGTAAAGACCTTTGTTTCAAATGTACCATAGGCCCTATCAAGGACCCAGTGTCTGGAACTGACTGCCTCTCAACCACTAGCCCATCTACTGCCTCCAAAGTTCTGGAGATTCCTGCATAGGGTGCCAAATGTGTTGACATTTTGAGTCACTGGGTGAAGAAATGCCTTAATACAAATAGGCTTGAACAAAAGTCATGCTATTAGGGTAGACATACTGGTCACAACAGAGCTCTGCCAACTGAAGATTGAAGCAGCCCAGCCACATGGCCTAGAGGCAAAATATTGCTGCTACTGGTCGAGAACCCTGGTTGTACATGGTTGTGATAGAAGCTATCCGATAAGGAGGAGTACTGGGCCAAGTTTGCCATCCCCAGGATCACTGCTATCTAGAGCAAAAAAACCCCACTCCCCATGGGCCCCTTCAATGGATGGCAACCCCTCCCAGGAAAGCAGGAAGGATTTGACCCCAAAGCCCTCTTTGTGGTCCTATGTCACTAGAAGTAACCACAAGAACTAACTGTGCCCAGTCTCCCCAATGATTTGGGTCCACACTCCTTCAGGATGGAACGACACACAGGAAGATTAGGGATAAGGGCACTGATTCCACCAAATGTATACGCTAACTGAAAATTAGCTGGCCACACCACCTGCCTGATCCAAACATAAGCAGGCAAACCCTATCACATTGAGCTCAGACCCTTGTGGGCACAACATGCCAGCCAGAAGCAACCAGCTCTATTTTGCCGCCAACGGTATTTGGTTTATATATAATGGTGAAAAGTTGAACTGCTAATTGCCAGGTGTGCAGTTTGAAACCACCAAGTCCTCAGTAGGAGGAAGACGGCATGTTCCACTCTAGTATGGAGTTACAGTCTCATAAACTCACAGCGGCATTCTACCCTGTTGTGTAGTGGTCACGGTGAGTCAGCATCCCTCGGTGGCAGTGACTTTGGTTTGGTGTTGTGTTTGGTTTCAAAATAATATTTGAGCAGCATTGAAACATTTCTTCACTTGTGAACAGAGCAACGCAAAGTTACATCTTGCTTTATCTCCATATTCAAGCACACAAAACACATTTTCCCCCTCTTATTGCTCCTTTCCCATACTTGATCCTGGTCCTAATTGTTGGTCAGAAAATGGCAAGGTAAAATGGTTATTATTGAAGAGAAACCGGCAGGAAACACACACACAAAAGATGTAGAGACAGACTTCCTCAATACCTCTCCAGCACAAAGTTAAGATGAAGGGCAGACCAGACCAACACACTTCTTTATCAATAGAGGGAATCAGATAATAAAAAGGCCGGGTGGGAAAAGACAAGATATTTAAACTACCCCCACAATGACTGAATAATTTTTGAATCTGAGATAAGGACTCAACATGGAGTCTGGAGATGTGGGATGTGCCTTCCTGAAGGAGGGAGGGACACTCTAGAGGAGCAGCCTCCACCACAAAGTCAGCCAAGAGCCAATATATGCTCCAGCAATCCATTTTTCTGGGTCTTTGAGACAAGTTATGTGCCTTTTGGGCTTCTTTTCCAAAGTAAGACCCTTCAGTAAAGCCACTCTTTTTGTTCAAGCCTTTTCTTCCACTCGTCTGAATTTTCTTCCTCGTATTTCTTGCCAGAACTGAGGAGTAAAGAGGTTTGAAACTCTGTGCGTCCTCCCAGTAACAATATTGTTTTACAAAAATCTAGAATAAGAAAGCACACAAAAAAAAAACTGTGGCATTCTCTTGAAGACACATGTAACTCTTCTCAGCCATGTCAATGGTTGAGAGTGTAAATATCTTAATTAAAAGTAAATAAAATGTTGCATGTGAATCAATTTTGTGAATGTCATTTTGTTCCCCAAATAATTCTATCATAGCAAATAAAGCAAAAAAAATTCGATGTTTGGGCTGTACCCCGATGGTGTCGTGGTTGAGTGTAGGACTGCGGCCCACTGGGCTGGCAGTTCAAATCCAGCAGCAGATCTCCAGGAGCAAGGCTGGGCCTCCCACTCCCACGAGAGGTTAGTGATGCCAAAAAACAAACAAACAAACAAACAAAATTCGATGTTTATAAACGTCGCTTAGCAATAGGCACAATAGATCCCTCTTTCATCTTGCATCTTACCATGCTTGCATCTTACCCAGAGAGGTACCACGTATGCAAAAAACCACTTTACTCCGGGAAAGTCTGTACATATTTTTGAGAAAAATAGTATTGGGTCTAAAAATGAGGAAAGAATAGATTCTTTAACCAAATTGGATTTATTGACTCGTGGGCCACCTGTGGGCGAGTACTTCCCCTCTTTAAGCATTAGCAAAATCTCTTACTGTTGTGATGCAGTGAAACTGAAAATCAAAGAGCGGGTGAGCACACAAAGGTGGGGGGAGGGGTGAAACAAGGAGAAGGCTCTGCGCATGTGCTCAGCGGCACCCTATCAGACGACCTCGCTGTATCTATGGTTGGAACGTCGTGAAAGAGCGCCGTCACGTCTAGTGGGAACTCTAGGATTCCTGCGTGGAAAGTGAGTCGCGTATATAAGGTATGCGCAGGCGCGCCTCCATCTTTTCCGCGGTCGAGCTGTACCCGAGGGCCCGTCTCCGCTGAAGCTCCAGCCGCCGCTCGCGCCACAGCCCCTGCCGCAGCCATGGGCCGCCGCCCCGCCCGCTGTTACCGGTACTGTAAGAACAAGCCTTACCCCAAGTCTCGTTTCTGCCGAGGTGTCCCTGATGCCAAGATTCGCATCTTTGATTTGGGCCGGAAGAAGGCCAAAGTGGATGAGTTCCCACTCTGTGGGCACATGGTGTCCGATGAATATGAGCAGCTCTCCTCCGAAGCGCTGGAAGCCGCCCGCATTTGCGCCAACAAATACATGGTGAAAAGTTGCGGCAAAGATGGCTTCCATATCCGCGTGCGACTCCACCCGTTCCACGTCATCCGCATCAACAAGATGTTGTCCTGCGCAGGGGCGGACCGGCTCCAGACGGGAATGAGAGGAGCCTTCGGGAAGCCTCAGGGCACGGTGGCCAGAGTACACATCGGCCAGGTGATCATGTCCATCCGCACCAAGGTTCAGAACAAGGAGCACGTGATCGAGGCCCTCCGCAGAGCCAAGTTCAAGTTCCCCGGGCGCCAGAAGATCCACGTCTCCAAGAAGTGGGGCTTCACCAAGTTCAATGCTGATGAGTTTGAAGACCTCGTGGCCAAGAAGCGCCTCATTCCTGATGGCTGTGGAGTAAAATACATCTCCAATCGTGGTCTCCTGAGCAAGTGGCAAGCCCTGCATTCCTGAGGACTGGGAGGACTGTTCTCGATGGGCAAGGGGGGG